>CAVNYN010288428.1:17567-62358 GCA_963692815.1 Nyctanthes arbor-tristis | reverse complement strand
GGGGGGGTGGGGGGTGGGGGAGGGATGGCTAATTCCATCTATTCATCCATCTTTTGAAACTCAAAAAGCAGAAAGAGAGGTTAAATGGCTTACACGTCAACTGCTTATGGTTGATGGGTTGGTTGGTTGCTCTGCTTTCCAGTAATTTTTCACTTTCTTGATTCTTTTTTGTATATTTTGGTAATTTCACTGGCCATGCTATGTATTATTTTTATATTTGCTCTTAAGAATATTTGAGGTTGATTGGTTGTCTTCTAGGGCTTGAAGTTGTAATGTTCAGGAAAATGCCGATAGCGGGCAGCTGTAGTTTCTGCACATGTATCCCTTGCAAGTAGTGTATATGCTGGGAACCCTGGCAAAGGTACTTATTGTATCGCATCAACCTTAGGGTCAGGAAATGCTGTGTTTATCTCTGTTACTGGTGTTATGGTTTGTAATTCTTTCTTCTGAATTAGAATTATTAGGGTGCAATAACAAAAATGACTAACAAATTGGTTATTTTTAGTGCTAATTTTAACTTTTTCTTATTTGATATGCATTTTTCTGAGTAAAATAATATTGTAGATGCAATCAGCGTGATTTTCGGCTCTATTTCTAGCTAAAAGTCTTCCCCAACCCCTAGTTAGTAGTAGCGAGCAATGAAGCAAAAATAATAGGCAAAGTTGTAAAGTTAATTGCTTGCCCAATATATTTTGATAATTACTTTTGCCTTTCTTCTTTATTGCTCTCTTCTTTCTTAAATAATCATCTCTGTCCTCCTATATTGCTCCTCCCTCTATTCTTATAGTTAGAGCTCACCAAATAACGGTATTCTAGTTTAGATTCCTAGGAAATATTAAATAAGGTGAATGGACAAGATTGTAAAGAAGTTTGTCTCTTTTCAACGTCTATAAGTTTCAACCAGATGGTTTTCATTTAAAGATACCATCCCAATTTTAAGCATAGAGATATTCCAGTACAGATTTTACCTCACGTAAAAATACTCAATTGAACGTGATGAAAAGGGAGAGGACTCTACTAGGAGTATTCAAAGCTAAGGGGGGAAAAACTAAGGTGAAAAAAAAAATTTATTTTCAAATAATGCGTAAAGAAATTTTAGAGGGAAATTTTAAACAATTTATTTTCAAATAATATGCAAAGAAATTTGAGAGGGAAATTTTTAAGTATATGGTGGTGAAAAATGCCATTTTATCTTCATCATTATCTTGTTCTTTCTAGGAAATTTCGAAGGATTTAGCGTCGGTTCTTTACGGAGTCGGGTTTCCAATGAAATGCTGTTATGTGGTGTGTTTTAGGTGGGGTGTGAGTCTGTAATTAGAGACTGAGTTCTGTAAGGAATTTGGTTTTGTTTTCATAGCCGGACAAGTTCTTTCTAGCTGGTTCTTTTAGCTTTTGAAGTGAAAAGAGATTATTGTTTGAAATGTGATGGGAAAGTGGAGAGAGAGGTGTATTGGGAATTGTGAAAAAATTGAGGATATGCACTGTATGGGAGTTTAATAAATTGTTGAGATTCTCTCGTGCTTGGTTCAAAATTTTGTACGACTTAAGTCCACATGGCAAGCTTACACTCTTCCGATCTCCATAAAATTGTAAGGGCATATTTGAATATTCCCTCATGTTGCTAAGTATTTATAAATTGGTTAATTTATAAATGAATTTAAAATTTAGATTTTGTGAAAGTGTAGTTATGTAATTTTGTCATGTGATATTTAATGATTAAAATGATGTAAAAATTCATATCACATCAAATAAGTGGTTTAATGGTGTATTGTCGGGTGTTAAAAATTTGAAATTCGAATTAAGAATGTCAATGAGGCCGGTATGCCTTCCCTCGCGGTCTCCTCGTTAAGGAAATCTCCGTCCCATACCTATCCCGTACTCGATTCAGTGGGGTAGGTATGCCTTCCGCCACGTCGTTAAGAAAACTCCCGCCTTGTACCCGATTGAATTTAGTATGGGTCGGGTCGGGTCGTCCCGGGTGGGGGGAGTTGAGGGCGGGTACGATAAAAAAATCCGTTACCCGCCCCATTAAGAAAATATTAAAAAATTTAAAAAAATAGAAACTGCATGAAAAAGCCATTTAAAGTATTATATATTAAGTTTAAATTATCAATGTTATTCAACCACACGTTAAAATTTGAATTATCAAACATTCAACTATACATGACACATTAAATTTAAAGTTATTTTAAAGAAATTTAAATTTTGAATTATTTATTTAAGTTAGTTAAAAATTTAATATAAAGAACATTGGATAGGGTAGTAGAGGCACATTGCGATAATTTTGGGTGTAAGGGTTTGAATTTTCACTGGTTGCTCTCATATAAGAAATTTTTTTATAATTAAAAAAAATGCTATTGGCTATCGAGTTGGGGGCGGTTAATACTCGTTTCTGACCCGATAAGAGTTTGGGACCCGTCTGGGGTGGGTACTTGCTTGTATCAGGTTTCAAGCGTAAAATTGTCATTTCTAATTTGAATCCATTTAAAATTGGAATTGATTTATATCCAAACAGATTATGTTAGCAAGCCCATTCTCTTTCAAAGCTAAATTCGGCTACACAAATTATATTCATAAATCTCATAAGATCTTCATGTGGTATAATATTAATCTCTTATCTTTACAGAACTTATTTTTATTAAATATACGTGGCATGCATCTATATACAGTGAAAAGTTTTGTTATAAAACTTTCAAGAAGTTTTTGAAAATTATCTATACATATATGTTATCACCCTTAGGCCTTGGCCATGTTAGCCATCTCACTCTGAACATGCTTGAATGGCTCTTCTCAACAAATTTACCCATTTGAGATGTAATTCAAAACTTTATCATCTCAAAACCTCTAAAGCGGATGTAGACATCGTGATCGGTTAGCATCTCAATCATAAAATTGATGCCTAGACGCGCGTAACGCATTTAGCTTGGGAGGAACTGTTGGAAAGCATCCACAATCGAGCGAGCTGGCATTCAAGAGGAGATGATTAAATCGCACGTCATTATCAAAAAAAATATATATATATATATATATGAATGTATCAAAACTCTATAGTTGTTGTAGATGTTGTGACGTTGAGCTAGCATCTCAATTATAAAATTGTCGCCAAGACAAGTGTAACTCATTTAGCCGGAGAGGAACTGGCGGAGGGCAACCACAACTTGGGGCGTTGGTATTTGAGAGGGGATGTTTAAATTGAACGTCGTTATCAGAAAAAAGAACAAAAAATAATATATATATATATATGAATATATTGTAATGTCACATGTGCCATAAATGGGTGGGCGCGAGGCTGAAAATTGTAGCACATGGACTCGCGACTGTTACTTGTTAGACTATTTTTGGCAGATTTTCACAATGTAGATACCCTGAAATGGGTCCAATGCCAGCCAATTTTTCTCCATTTGGTTCTCTACTACTATGTGCACAACCATTTCCCAGATGTTAAAAGCGTTGTACTTTCTCGTCATACTACATCTTTTTTTTTTTTTTGGAACCATTATCCACAATGAATTTTCATTTTATAATTTTACCTAACATATATAGTGATTTGTTACAATCGAACGTGTTAAATTTTTACCACTTATTTTTATTAAAATTTAGGATTCTATTTCTAAATGTCAACTTTATTAAGAATGGCAACCTAAACCATTATATATTGGTTATTAATTTTAATTTGTTTGGTGAGATTTATCCTTTAACATACCCTGTAAGACGGTGGCTTATTGGAGTATATCAATTTGAAATTTATATACATTTATATATGTTCATTTTTTAATCGGATCGAATGTTACTCGTTTGAGTTTAACATAAAATGCCAACTTTATTAAGAGTAGCAACTGAAACTATTATATATTGGTTAATAATTTTAATTTACTCGCAGAGATTTATCCTTTAACATATCCTATAAAATGATGACTTATTAGTGCATACCAATTTGAAATTCACATACATATATTTTTAATTAGATCTAATGTTGCTCTTTGGAGTTTAATGAGCTTTGATATCATATTAAGACATATGTTCTTTTTTAAAAGGTTAACCTTATTATAAAGGGTAACTCAAATCATTATATATATTGACTAATAGTCAATATTTCATTAATGTGCATGGGACTTATCCCTTAACTATTTTCAGCTCGCTATAATCTCTTCAAATTCTGATGAGAATCAAGCACCCTACCAAAATGTGATGTTAGCCCCCACGGGAATGATAGAACGATAAAACAGAAAGCTCAAAGGTGTACGTACATTCATGAAAGATTTTTTTTCTTCAAAATTCTAGCGACTTAGGAAGCTCGTGGATCACTAAAGTTGAGGGTAAACTTGTGTAAGTTGTAACTTCATATAGATTTAACCAATAGAGAGATGACTTAGCGGACAAGGCCGTCCTCTCCCGACATTGGTTGGGTGAAACTTAGATACTGGAGTTATGAAAAAAAAAATAGTGATGTTATATCAATCACTGTTTTTTTTGTTGTTGTTGTTATTATTATTATTATTATTATTAAGAAAATGTACTCTTATAATTTAAGAAATTGTATTATTTCACCATTCTGGGCATAGCATTTTTAAAAGAATAATGATATTTATCACTAATGGTGATAATCACTATTCTCTGTGTTAGCAAAATGTCATTAAATAATAAGTCAAATAAAATCTAGAGACATGTAATACGTTTAACTGGACTTGTAATTTAATGTCACTTAAATATGGTGATCATTACCAGTAGTTGATGAATGGTTCTACTCTTCTCAAAATCATCATTTCATTTCAACACATCGCTACGCGATCAGATATATATTCACATTATAGGAAGTCAAGAATCTCCTGACAATTTCCATTGTTATAATAACACGAACAAGAGTAGTGTTATTTGTTAGGAAGTCTTGATGAAATCTGTTACAAAATTGGGTAAATTCATTAACTTACCCATCAGTGGTGTTTGTAGTGAACGATTAAACTATTTGTATAATTTTTCTTTTCTTTTTAGTGAGATGAGGTGTATGCCTTGAGATTAGAGAAAGGTTGCAAGTAGATTATAATTTTTTATCACCACTGTTTGCAGAAGATACGATTCGATACTAAATTTAAATTCCAATCTCTTTATTCTTTCGTTGTTATTTGATCTGAATCATAATGGGCTCCGAACTTAGTCGATAAACGGAAATAAGAAAAATAAATTTGCGTGTCAATTTAAAAGCTTACACATCCTAAACTTTTACGTGAGCCAAATGATGTACGCCTCACCACGAGAGATGTCTCATGAGAAGGTAGGTATCAAGGTGCGCTCTTGGCTCGCCTTTAAATCAACTAGTTTTTTCACCCGTGCATTGCACGGTAAATTATCCAATCAAATACTAATTACATTGTAAATTGTAACATTACTTAGGAGAGATAGTTCTAATCGTTACCGCGTAATGTATCAATAACGTATCATAGAACACATTATTTTTATTTTTTAATGGAACATAGAACACATTATTGTTATAATAATGCAATTGACCGTTGTAATTATATTATGTTACACTCTAAATATATACATATATATTCCACCACAGCTATTAAATGATAGACTTTATATAGTACTTATAATATGTTGGACATAATTATCAATGTCATTCAACCACACGTTAAAATTCAAATTATAAGACATTCAACCATACATGGCAAATTAAATTTAAAGTTATTTTAAAGAAATTCAAATTTTGAATTATTTATTTAAGTTAGCTAAAAATTTAACATAAAAAACATTGAATAAAATAGTAGAGGCACATTGCGTTAATTGTGGGTGTAAGGGTTTGAATTTTCACTGGCTCTTCTCATATATGAAATTTTTTTTATAATTAAAAAAAAATGCTATTGGCTATTGTGTCGGGGCGGTCAATACTTGTTCCCGACCCGATAAGAGTTTGGGACCCGTTTGGGGTGGGTACCTGCTTGTATCATGTTTCGAGTGTAAAATTGTCATTTCTAATTTGAATCTATTTAAAATTGGAATTGATTTATATCCAAACAGATTATGTTAGCAAGCCCATTCTCTTTCAAAGCTAAATTCGGCTACACAAACTACATTCATATATCTCATAAGATTCTCACGTGGTATAAGATTAATCACTTATCTTTACAAAACCTATTTTTATTAAATACACGAGGCATGTATCTATACAAAGTGAAAGTTTTGTTATAAAACTTTCAAGAAGTTTTTTCTATACATATAAGTTATCACCCTTAGGCCTTGGCCTGTTAGCCATCTCACTCTGAACATGCTTGAATGGCTCTTCTCAAGAAATTTACCCATTTGATGTGTAATTCAAAACTTTATCATCTCAAAACCTCTAAAGCGGATGTAGACATCGTGATCGGCTAGCGTCTCAATCATAAAATTGATGCCAAGAAGCGCGTAACTCATTTAGCTTGGGAGGAAGTTGGAAAGCATCCACAACCAAGAGAGCTGGCATTCAAGAGGAGATGATTAAATCGCACGTCATTATCAAAAAAAAAAAAATATATATATATATATGAATGTATCAAAACTCTATAGCTGGTATATATGTTGTGACGTTCAGCTAGCATCTCAATTATAAAATTGTCGCCAAGACACGTATAACTCATTTAGCCGGAGAGGAACTGTCGGAGGGCAACCGCAACTTGGGGCATTGGTATTCGTGAGGGGATGTTTAAATTGCGCGTCGTTATCAGAAAAAAGAAAAAAAAATAATACATATATATATATATGAATATATTGTAATGTCACATGTGCCATAAATGGGTGGGCGCGAGGCTGAAAATTGTAGCACATGGACTCGCGACTGTTACTTGTTAGACTATTTTTGGCAGATTTTCGCAATGTAGATACCCTGAAATGGGTCCAATTCCAGCCAATTTTTCTGCATTTTGTTCTCTACTACCATGTGAACACCCATTTCCCAAATGTTAAAAGCGTTGTGCTTTCTCGTCATACCACATCTATTTTTTTTTTTGGAACCATTATCCACGATGAATTTTCATTTTATAATTTTACCTGCTATATATAGCGATTTGTTACAATTAAACATGTTAAATTTTTACCACTTATTTTTATTAAAATTTAGGATTCTATTTCAAAATGTCAACTTTATTAAGAATGACAACCTCAACCATTATATACTGGTTATAAATTTTAATTTTTTTAGTGAGATTTATCCTTTAACATACCTTGCAAGACGATAGCTTATTGGAGTATATCAATTTGAAATTTATATACATTTATATATGTTCATTTTTTAATCGGATCGAATGTTGCTCGTTAGAGTTTAACGAAAATGCCAACTTTATTAAGAGTAGCAACTGAAACTATTATATATTGCTTAATAATTTTATTTTATTCACAGAGATTTATCCTTTAACATACCTTGCAAGACGGTGGCTTATTAGAGCATACCAATTTGAAATTCACATACATATATTTTCAATTAGATCGAATGTTGCTTTTTAGAGTTTAACGAGCTTTGATATCATATTAAGACATATGTTCTTTTTTAAAAGGTTAACCTTATTATAAAGGGTAACTCAAATCATTATATATATTGACAATAGTCAATATTTCATTAATGTGCATGGGACTTATTACTTAACTATTTTCAGCTCGTTATAATCTCTTCAAATTCTGATGAAAATCAAGCACTCTATCAAAATGTGATGTTAGCCCCCACGGGAATGATAGAATGATAAACCAGAAAGCTCAAAGGTGTACGTACATTGATGAAAGATTTTTTTCTTCAAAATTCTAGCGACTTAGGGAGCTCGTGGATCACAAAAGTTGAGGTCAAATTTGTGTAAGTTGTAACTTCATATAGATTTAACCAATAGAGAGATAACTTAGGGGACAAGGCCGTCCTCTCCCAACATTGGTTGGGTGAAACTTATATGCTTGAGTTATGAAAAAAATAGTGATGTTACATCAATCATTGTTTTTTGTTGTCGTTGTTGTCGTCGTCGTTATTATTTTTATTATTATTATTTTTAAGAAAATGCACTCTTATTATTTAAGAAATTGTATTATTTCACCATTCTGAGCCTGGCATTCTTAAATGAATAATGATATTCATCACTAATGGTGATAATTACTATTTTATGTGTTAGCGAAATGTCATTAAATAATAAGTCAAATAAAATTTAGAGACATGTAATACGTTTAATTAGATTTGTAATTTAATATCACTTAAATATGGTGATCATTACCAGTAGTTGATGAGTAGTTCTACTCTTCTCAAAATCATCATTTCGTTTCAACACATCGCTACGCGATCAGATATATATTCACATTATGGGAAGTCAAGAATCTCCTGTCAATTTCCATTGTTATAATAACACGAAGAAGAATAGTGTTATTTGTTAGGAAGTATTGACGAAATCTGTTACAAAATTGGGTAAATTCATTAACTAACCCATCAGTGGTGTTTGTAGCGCACGATTAAACTATTTGTATAATTTTTCTTTTCTTTTTAATGAGATGTGGCATATGCCTTCATATTAGAGAAAGGTTGCAAGGAGATTATATTTTTTTACCACTACTGCTTGCAGAAGATACGATTTGATACTAAATTTAAATTCCAATCTCTTTATTCGTTCGTTGTTATTTGATCTGAGTCATAATGGGCTCCGAACTTAGTCGGTAAACGGAAATAAGAAAAATAAATTTGCGTGTCAATTTAAAAGCTTCCACCTCCTAAACTTTTACGTGAGCCAAATTGGTG
Source organism: Nyctanthes arbor-tristis (assembly GCA_963692815.1). Lineage (NCBI taxonomy): Eukaryota > Viridiplantae > Streptophyta > Magnoliopsida > Lamiales > Oleaceae > Nyctanthes > Nyctanthes arbor-tristis. Next base: position 53,624 of record CAVNYN010288428.1, on the reverse strand, counting down.
TACGCCTCACCACGAGAGATGTCTCATGAGGAGGCGAGTATGAAGGTGCGCCCCTGGCTCGCCTTTAAATCAATGTCTATGATGAGAGATTTCAGGTAATTACAACTTGTGACTTTTCAATTAATCAAACTCGAAAGTCCAAATGAATAAATAAACAAATAATTTACCCAAAAAAAGAAGGAATAAGAAGAAGATTAACAACATAAAGGAGAATAGAAAGTTATTAGACAATGGCTATACGACGTCGCGAGTGCCCTGTTCCTAATGCTATATATACACACACATTACAAGAATTTTTTATTTAATGTTCACATATGATTTGATTCAAATAATAATTACTTAAATAATATATCGATTATAATAATAATAATAATAATAATAATAATAATAATAATAATAATAATAATCTGAAATTACCTAGAGTCCCATTCGGTGTAAGTTTCATGCAAGTCCAACCCCATTTGAGCCGTGCTGATTAGGAGGAGTACTGGCCAGCGCCGGAGCCGTAAGAAGTTCGGCGAGGAAAGTCATGGCTTGGACCTGCATTTCCAAAGCCGCTATATAGTCAGAAGTTTCTTCTAGAAGCTCCTGAAACGACAGCCTCCGGCAGCCGGGAACTAAACGGCCCAAAGTTCCGACTTTCCTCTGCAAAGACGGCGGCTGTTTAGCGACATCTCGTTTCTTCAGTCGATTATTAGTGGAAACTTTCGCTTTCCTCTGACTGTTGTTAATCCGAGCGAGTCGTCGACGAGTGGTAATGATTGCTCGGCTCCATTGTGTTCGGCCCTTGCCGGAGACGGCCAGGATGGTGTTGGCTACCTCGCGGACGGACCCGCCGGAGGCGGAGTCACAGCGGCGGGTGTGGCGGAGGGCTTTGAGGAGCTTGATTGAGTAGGTCTGTTGCACTGCCGGAGCACTCCACCGGGGTGTTGGTCCGGTGCCGGAACTGGGAATTTGGAGTTCCAATTCTGGGCCCATTTTTCTGCGATTCTTCATCGCAGCGTTGGAGCTCAGATCCATTTTCATGGTGGGATATACTGAAATTTTTTCACCTGAAGTGGGTATTTGTAAGTTTGTGGGGATGAAAGAAGAAAGAAGAAGGGGAGTGAGGGCAAATTAAGCCACGCGTCCTCTGTTTATTGCTGAAGTTTCCGCCATCTGGTTTTCATGTGCCCAACGTAACGTTGTTTGCCGTTTGATCATTGGACGGCTGCAAATGCATGGGTCGGTTGCACTGTTTCACTTGAGAATGAGACAATTTTGAAATGGATATTAACGACTCTCATTTTGACACTATACATGAGCCACTCTATGACACCATACAATTATATAACATGTATTGAGGTATGCCTATGTACGCTCATGTAGTGTGCTTTAATACATATTATATAATTATATAATGTTATAGAATGTTATATGTATGACAATAGATTAATTTTAAAATATTATTTTGTATTTTTTAAAAGCTCGTCTAAAAATACTCAAACATGACACGCCTGACACTTGTACTCCACCTATCAGAACTACCTTATTATATTTTATTACACATTAGCTGTAATTTTGTCATGCATTAGGAGCCATTAGATTCAATAATTGACTTCAATATATTTTTTTTATGCCTGACCATGGATAAGTGATATATATCTTATTATGAAGTCTAAATGATGAACAGGATTGGCAAACTTGCTAAATGATTATGAAGAACAAAAATGAGATGATATGGCGTATTCTTAAAATTTTGCACTTCCCGTGATATTTTCATTCTTGATAAATAAAATTGCACGTGTGTTGCGCTAATGTTTTAGATTTCCTTTTTCCCTTTTGTTAGTAGATGGATAAAATTAACACCCACAAAATTATTGATTTGATCTTGATGCATTGTTCCTAAAGTGGGGCGTTACTTTTCGTTTTTCATTTTTTTTTATTTTCTTGATTTATTATTAATAACTAATTGTACAACATGCATGCATGTTCTTTATCCAAATTTACCGTGGTTGTTTGAATCTCTTTATTCACAATGAAATATAAATAGAAATTATAATAAAGTGAAATAAGTGGTGTAAATTTAATAAAAGTTTAAAATTTGAAACTACAAATGAACATCTATCAAATTAGTGGTAGGTGATATTATAATGTTTTTTCAAAAAGAAAATCAGACGCTTAAATATATCATCATTTAAGTAGGTTGCAGTTTTCAGAATGTTACAGGCAAACAATCAGTTTCTCTTTTGTTATAAATTAGCTGGTTTCTGGTAATTAATTAGATCATTGACGTGCTAACGGCCCTTTATTTGTTTTTGATATGATAGAATTTGGCTTTTCCAATTGGACATTATTGAAATAATGGCATTTAGTTGGATTCAAGATTAATAATAATGAGATGTCGACCCAGAAATTACTATTACATTGAACTAGTATATATTACCCATGAGATACACGAGAAGTAGACAAATTTACAAAGATATAATGCAGCAGTAAAACTTGATTATTAGCAAAGGACTGAGCATGTGTATACCCTCATTTATGGTGTCGAGTAATTATAGTAATTAACAACAAAAGGAACTAAAGTGAAATAGTAAATAAATAAAAGGGTGTATTAGGAAATATATTATTAAATTATACATTTTCAATAACATTAATGATATTTTCTTAATATATACGTAGAATGAAATGGGAATATCTTTATGTGACGGAATGAGATAGTAACAAAAAAAAAAAAATTATATTCGACATCTTTTTTTTTTACTTATTATATTCGATATCTTACTCTCTAAAAAATTAACTAAAAAATATTAGCATGGCATTAATGTAATAAAATAATATATTAATGTTAATAATACAACTGAAACAATATAATTTACAATAGATAATAATATGATTTGGAAACATTATTTTAAAAAAGATTTGGAAATAAATTACAGTACAACACTGTAAATTTAATTATAAGAATTTATTGACCTAAAATTTAATTTTTGTAATGCTTAGCTGACGCTTTTTAATCAAAGTTATTGCTTCTAGTACTTGATTGTCATGTTTTCGATTCAACATTTTTTTCACATTTTATTCACTCAACCACGTGTTTATTGAAAGAGGGACATTAACCACTTTCTTATAATTGGTGTTTGTTTTTGTTTTGTACCACGTTCACATTTCTTAATGCAAATTTCACTTTTGGTTGAATATGTTATGTAACTCTAAAATTCAATTAAAAATAGTTAATTATCAAAACCATCTTTATTTTGAAAAAAAAATACCAGTAGTGTCATTCAAATTCACAATAAAGAGAACGTACAATATCATTATTATTATGTTAATTAAAATTCTGAAAAACTTCATTGAATACAACAGTCTCGGTTTCGTTAGTTGGCTTGCCATCCTCATTGCATATAAGCATCTTTAAGCTAAATCAACTTATAACCTTTAATAGCATAATATACAACTACCTATGATGAAATACCTGTCTTTTCAATAAAAGACCAACACGAGAGAGTGACAATTTGCCCTTTAGAAAGTGGCCTAAATCCATCTCTAATATAAAAAAAAAAATTAAAAAGAAAACAAAACCATGTTCAATTGATAGTCTGCCAAGACTCATGTGATCTAATGACATTTTAATTAAATTTTATACCCTTGAGTAAGATTCGATTCCCTTCTCCTCCAATTCTTCTCTAACATTAAAAAAAAAATTTGATTAGTCCCGTAGCAAAGGCTAAACTTCTTTTTCATAATAATGATATAGACATATAACATAACATATAAAATATAAATATAAATATCATTTATTATATAATAAATTGTTAAAATTGAATGTTTTTCACATAATTAAATATATCATATCTTCAAATAAACAGTAATAGTTATCATGAGAGTTGAAATGAAAAAATATATAAAAAAATTAGAATTCAAGAAAATTTTTTATTACGGCAAAAAACAATTAACCATTAATCTAAATATAATTATTTAAATTTGGTTAATGTTTTTATAATATATATTTACATTTAAAAATGGGATCCACTTACCTATTGAATTAGTAAATAAATTTGACAAACAATCGCATTTCCTAGATTAAAGAAATCTAACCGTCAATATTCTTTTTCATAATATCAATTTTCCTTTTTAATGTTCCAATCAATCCCCACTACCAAGTCCCAACCATACTTACCGACCCATCTCCAATAAATATCAGCTCCCGAAAGGAAAATAAAGAAAGATGTAAATGAAAAGTGGAAAGCCAAAATTGTGATCCAATGGGCCAAAACAAAAATGGGATGAACATAGATTCAAAGAATTTTAAAATTTCATCAAAATTTCAAGGTCAAATCCTCCGATTTATCAAAATTTCAAGATGAAGTCTCCAAATCTAAATCTAGCTTTGCAAAACCCAACCCAACTCCTTTCTTATGTCACCGCACCATATCACCCACCACCACGCTCAACCATCTCCTCCATCATTTACCATCCTCCCACTCGCCATGCTACCCGCATGTCCTAAGAGTGGCCTTCCTGCAATTGCTGGGGCCTTTCTTTCCCACCAAGGTTATGAAACCGGAGATGCTACTACGTGAGAAATTCCTCCATCACCAAGGTTGGGATTTCCTAGCCACTAATTGGGAGATTCCCCCCCCCCCAACCAAGGTGCGAATTCCAACCACAGGTGGCGGAGAAACCCCCAGGAGGATTGCAATTTCGCTTTCGCATCTATGGTGAGGAGAAATCCTTAATCGGAAGGGAAACCGAGCAGGTTGTTTTTTGTAGTGGGTGGCTATTTTTGACGCTTCACTGCAGAAGTGTCTAGGAAAATAAAGAGGGCCGATCTGGGGGAAACGGTGAGTAGCCATCGGCAACGTTGGCTTATACATTTCTTCCTTTTTCATTAATTAAAAGTTAAAATTTAAAAAAAAAAAAAAAGGAAGAAGAAGATATAGCTCAAAAGTGAAAGTCTTTGACCATAAATTGAGGGAGCGAATAGTTATTCAACGATATGTTGCCTTTTCAAAGCATCGTATGCAGAGAAGGTAAAAAAGCTGGAAAAATAAACAATGGCAAACAATGAGAGCTAAGTTCAGGCCGGAAAAATGACAATGGGGCTCACAATAGCTCAGCTGCTTTAATATTTAATATATAATATAGAATAGATATAGATAAAAAGAATTTTTTTTTCTTTAGTTTTTTGGGACCCGGGGGCGGTGAGTATTAAAAAAATTAGCCAATGTACGTTACTACTGGCTTGTATAAATAATCATCCATCATTGACTCCATGGTAAGTATCAGACATGGGTTTAACTACATGAACACTAACAATCGTTTAAGAACTAATTAAAAAGAACCAAATCATGATGATTAATTAATATGCAATATAGGAAGCTTTACCATTCATACTTTTTAAAGACCCAGAAGTACATACATATATGATAATGGGAAAAGGAAAATACATTTTAGGTTTATAGAGTGAAACTTGAATAGGATGGTCACATTTTATATGTAATGCGACCATCAAATGAAAATATGTCATCACATTGGATGGGCCATCCCTACTCTGTGATGGGAAGTCACTTTAAAATCCAATATTATCCCTTTTTTTTTTTTGAAGAAAAATCTAATATTAAGTTTATAAGATAATGTCAAAACCAAATGTGCCCAAAACTATCATTTCCATGGTTCTTCTCAATAGGATAAGGAAAGCCTGTCATCTTATAGGGAGATCAGAGATGACACAAGTTTAATCAATAATGTACAATATCAAAAATAATAAGACAATCTTATTTATTCTGTGGTTTTTTTTTTTGTCTAGAATAATAGAATGTCACATGAAATCTCTATCTCCATCTCAAATTACAATGAGAGATGCATGTGCCTGCATCCTCCCGTATGTGCACTATAAATATCAATTTGTCGAGCTACATGCACAATTTAGTGTGTGCGCGCGCGCTCACCTATATATACAAGTACAACGAGAACTACAAAAATCTATAAGAACGGTTTGTCTGTACTGCAACAAGAATCAGAAACCTTTTATGAGCTTAAAGTCAACGAGCAGCTAGCGCAGATAAACTGTCAGCCGATGTTTTAGGTTTCACAACATATGGCAGCGTTGTCTCAACAGGGGCAGCATCTGCAATAACCTCTTGAAAAGGCACTTCAAAGGTCAAAGATTGGTATAAACAAACTTCATCTTCCTTGCAGTAATATACCTGTAAACCATGAGAAACAGTTCATTGGTTCTTCAAAGCTTGAGCTGTTACAAAGAGTGGTAGAGTGCAGTCTTTTCAATCTTGAATCCAAAACACCCCTTTTATGTTTCGATCAGATTCAACATTAAAAAAAAATTTGACACTCAGTAGAATTTTCATATATACGGTAGAAGGAATCTAGCTTTATATGGTTCTCTGGGTGTCATGTTAACCTAATAATCTAAAAAGCTAACGCTTTAGGATTGGGATCACGTGTATTCATTTAAATCCGTGTCTTTCGATATTCTCTCATTTTTCTCTCTCCAGGAACTTTCAGGTCCGAGTCACATATACAAGAACAAACAGGGAGGGCCTCACATAAACCTTTTTTTTTCTTTTAAAAGAAGCGGTCTCACAGATTTTAGATCTATTAAAACTTGTATTCAAAGGACCTAATGAGTTTCTTTGACCATTATTAGTTTTACTGGAATATCTAATGCAGTTATATTCTAGCAACCGTCATCCCTAGGAGTGACAGTCTCAGTAAAACAAGTCGCAAGAGGGTGGAGCACATATTATTTTGGTAAACTGCAACTCGAAAAATTTATTTACTCAATGGGATAGAGCAGATGAATTATTTATGATCTAAAAAGGAGTGTAAACCTCCAACATCAAGTTTTATTAGCTGGTTGTGGACATCCATAAAGAAATCAAATGCTCATCGCATGCTTTAAAAAACAATGAAGTGCCATATCCTTCGGAAAGATCACTCTTTGCACATCCTTTGTTCGCTTAAGGAAACCTTATGCTTACCCCCGGCAAATAATATTATAATGAGAAAGATACTTCACCTTGCAATAAATTCTACTTATGAAAGAGGATGGGGAGGATCTTTTGAATTCCACAACTGCAGATCCTTCAGGGCTGATGTTCCCATCCACAGGGTTAAGAACAGCTGCATTTTCTGGTTCAACTTCAACACTGAATTTACTGCGTGCTTCCTGCATATAATAGAAGACAAACATCGATAACATATTAACTAAGAGCATCTCCAATGCATAGTCAAGGTCGAATGTCATGGCTCAAAGTTCAACATGAGAAAGATACACACAAAAAAATTGATGGGTCCTATATGTTTCCTATTTTCTTTTTCTTTTGATCACTTTAATCTCTTTTACCACACTTTTTCTTCACTTTTTCTTCATCGTGTGATGTGCAATGTCATATATCTACATTCTTCTTCACCATGTCAATCATTATTTTATTATTATTTTTGAATTTGTCTCTATCTCTCTCCTCTTTTTTGAATTTCCCTCTATTTTTCTTCACTTTTCTCTCTCTTCCCACTCAATTTCTCTCTCTTTTTTCTATCTCTCTCATGTTGAATTTTGAGCCATGACATTCGACCTTGACTAGGCATTGGAGATGCTCTAAAAAGCGATAAAACAAGAAATTCAGAGATAAAAACTGCAGTACTGAACTGAAATGCAGAGAGAGAGAGAACCTTCGAGAAATGGTAACCCTCTGGCACTGAAATCTTAAGATTTAATTTGCCCTCATTGGATGAAACACCATCAACTCTGATGGTCTCTGTATCTGCAGCAGATCTTCTTCTGAGGCGCCTCAAGGACTTGGATTTTGGTGTTGGAGCTTGTACTCCTTTTAACTCCAGAGTAAGGAGTACAGGTTCTTCCTTGCTCAGGTCTAAGTACCTGATTACACTATTGTTTGTATCGGCTATGAATAATCTACCTGAATTGTGTCAACGAACAATATAAATTTATTTAGTTCTTAGTATAACATAGCTCCTCATGCGCACAATGGTTCATTTTTGCATCCAAGGCCATGCACACTGTTTATCGTTTGCCCAACTCTAATACAATGTTAACCTCTCATCTAGCAGCTTAACTGTTACAGAGGACCCACATTCATTCCTTTAAATTATGTTTAAAACGTATAGCTTCAAGAGGAAGCGTCCAAAATGCTTGGATGAGCAATTGAATGGTAGCTTAAAAAACCCATGGACAAAATTCTATGCAGAAATAGATAAATGGCGAAACAATACAATATCTATGGGATTTGACAATGGCTCCATAGGATGACCAACTGAAACCAGTTCCAATTAAAACACAATAGTAATGGCTCTTGTTAGTGAAATAGTCTTAAAAGTTTGATGGGACTTTCTTTCTAAATCATACCCATTCCACTCAAATATACGAGAGAAGAAATCAGATGCTGTCTGCATTAGCTCACAACCAGTTTCAAAAGTGCAAAAGAGGAACTTAACATGATCTAGAAGTTCAATAAAGTTGGCCATCATCCAATTAATATTTAAATAATGGAAGGGTGAGAAATTGATGGTTTAATCTGTAGAGTAGAATAGATCTTTGTCATGGCAGAGCAGTCCAAGTTCTGTAAGTAAACACAATCAACAAATTGCAAGATCAGTAAAGGTGTAAGTTAATGTTCACACAGAAGCAGAGATATAAATCAAGCATTAAGAGGACAAGTATTTAAAATCCTGTTAGTATAGATTTCATAAAATCTGACGGCTCGGCATATCACAAAATTTCCCAGATATGAGTAATTTAAAGAACAGAAACCAATTGCTAAACCATTAAGGAAAAAACCATCCAATTCTTTTAAACAGAATTTTTAAATATTCATGAAGTTGGAAGAAACTGAGTTTTTGTGACGTAGCGGAAGCGTAAAAAGAATGTATATTCAAAAACAATTCATTGACTCAGAGAATACCAGAATTGTAATGACCTTCAAGTATTCGTTGATTCACTAGAATACCAAATATTTGGAATAACAAAGAGACATTCTCAATCTTTCTATTTCATAATCAAAATCTAATCCACTAAAACTAATACAAAAATGACTTATTTATAGGGCCATTAACTTGTGGAATAAGTTAAATAATAATTAAATCCTAATAAGACAAGGAATAATAATAAAATCTTAAACCTAGAAGGAATAAAAATTAACATACTAAATAAAATCCTAAATAGATTGGGAAACATGATAAAGGTTGACTTCATTACTCCATCTTACTCCATCAGTTTGACTAAGAAGCAAAAATTTACACTATGCGCAATATATAAAATTTGGCATATGAAAACCTTAGTGGCTAATGGGATTATGCATCTATGACTTGATGAATAGGAGGTAACTGAAATGAACCAAGTACATCTCTGAATGCTGGATAAAGAGAACTTTACCATTTTGGACTTCAACGATTCCTGAAGGCTCTGAAAGCTGTGAAAGCAAAAGTATCGTATTAGTATGCCTAGGTAGTGGGTCAAAACAAATGAGAGCAGCTATATACTTTTAAGGAAGGAAGCTATTTAAATATATCAATTTCATGTTATATCAAACATCAAATGGCAGTTCTTTATGAATTTAAATATCAGCCATATGTTCCAGATGAACATGATTTGAAATGCTGAGTTGCTTTAAACACTAAATATTAAAAAGTGTTAAATGCTTTACGTGTCTGATTTGAACATAATTATACAGATCAGTATTCTTTGTGGAGTCATATCGATAAGAGAAGCTTTCTAATTTCACTTTCAAAGAAAAAGTTAATCATCTTTGTGATATTTTGAGTGCATTAAGGATCCCAATTCCCAACACTAACAAAAACCATAATTTTAATTCCCAACCTGTGCTCCCTGGGCTGATCCATCCTTGAACCCAGCTTTTCCAGTGCCTGCTACGGTAATCACCCTCTTACTAACTGGATCCAGGATCTTGATCTGGTATTCAAAGTATGCATGAGAAAATGAATTGGCTTAAAAGTACAATTTCCAATAAAACATTTTTCCAAGAGAAATATAATCAACGATAGAAAAGCGGCAGAATCTAGAAATCGAGAAAAAGGAGTCAGCACATCTAAAAGGCTAAAACTTATGCGTACAAATAATAAAATGGAATACTGTTTTGATTTCAAGTAAGTGGTGTTTTTATAATTTTCAGACCCAAGAAGAACAAATAAGAAGACAAAACAAGGGGAAAAAAGATAGGGAAACATAAGCACTTAAAAAGGAGGAAATCTAACTTCAAATTTATATGAGCTATGAGGTCAAAAGCCTACCCAAACGAAAATGATAAGTTTTAAAGTAAGAATAAAAAACCATGTCATAAAAATTGGAATACGATTTTATAAGAGAATAAGAATCTTACTTAGTGCCCATTCGGTCCAGCTTAAATTTTACTCAAAAGCTAGTCAAAAAGTCTAACTTCTTCCAAAACAAGTTTCTGTAGAAAATTATTTTTCACATTTGTTCTGAAAATCTTTCCTTATCATCATATAAATTTCCCAAAGTGCTGCACCAAACAGATCCTTAGAAGTGAAAGAAAAGAATTGAATACGGATAAAATTTGAAGATGATATCTCAAGGACGGATTCCAAGAAACGGAAAAGAAGTTAAAATGCTCCCAACCTTACCCCGTAATTAGGGAGGCTTAGTTAAAAATGCACTTAGATCTTCCTTTTCTCAGCTGTATTTATAACACACTATTTTGTTAGGATAACCAATATTAGCATATATTAAAGCTATGAAAATATGAAAATGTTCCCAACTCTCTTAGCTTTATTACACAAAAAAACGTCCACACATATAGTGGCATTGAAGATATTTTGTCATTGTACTTGGACCATTACAGCTGTAAAAAATGTCAAGAGCCTACTTGCATGTCACTCATTGTAGATTGAACAGCAAAGTGAAAACTGCAATTTTGTCAACCCTTCAAAATACTAGCTTGAATTAGGAGAAAACTAGGAGAGGCTATCTTTATATTTGATGCCTTAAGACTATGATGACTTTGTAGCAACACATTACATTTTGAATCCACATGTATGTAGAAGCTATCATATTTTCATTTCACCAAATAAATCATGATACCTTGTGATTGTAAGAATCTGCTAGATAAATTTGACCGTCTTTTCTGCAAAAGACACCCAATGGATGTTGAAGAAGAACTTCAGATCCTGCTCCATCATGGTCCCCAAACTGCAAATTGAGCACAACTAAGTGACAATGTTTCATGTTTGCCGAGTTAAAGGATGAATCAATTTTTACTCCATAGCATAAATACCCTAAACAAGTTATCTGAGAAAATTGGATCACCCCCAGCAAGTAATCTTGATCCACCTGTTCTTAGATCTAGTGCTCTAATGGAGCTACTCTCGCTATCAGCAATATATGCTTCTTTTAGATCTGAGGAAGCTCACAAGTCAAGGAACTACCATATGAATGGGAAGTAATTCCATAATACTGCAGGTGATTGAGCAGCTAACTTCAGCCTGTTTTATATGTGTTTACTTACCAGGAGATAATGAAAGTCCAGATGGTTGTGCAAATGAGGTACTTCCAGAACTGTATCAATAGAGGACAGAAAATCCCAAAGTGAAAAGAAAAGTAGGATTAGGTATTGGAAAAGTTTACATGATGGTTCTGAAAAATCCTTTCTCCTAGGCACAAATACTCAGGTGTAGTGCATGTGTTGCCATGAATCAAATATAAAGAAGGCAAAAACCTTAGAACTTCAGTTCCCAATACAAAGTTATGCCTTTCAGCTTCTGTAGTAGCTAACATAGTTTGAGTTATTTGGAGCTCATAATCTGTTGGGGTTATAAATTGTTTAAAGTTTACATAATATCAAGGTTATGACACATACGGTTCGCCTGATCCCTTAACATTTATGCTTGATTAATAGTACATGGTAATTAGTAACACATGTATATCCTTCATTTGGACATTTTTTAATTTGATATGTGCTGAGTCTTCTATTCAAGGTAATCTATCATCTAACGCAAACTTCAGCCAATTAATGAAAATCGGGAAGTCTTCTGTTAGTAGAATAAAATCTAATCTTAAAGATGTAATTTTATTTGTATATATGTACAGGATCTGATGTGTTAATTATAGGAGTATATTTTCAAATTATTCTTAGGGATTGTATAGATTTGATAGATGTTTTATTTCTTTTAATATCTAGGTATCTCTTGTTTATATACCTTGAAGATATAGGCAAATAATATACTGAGAAATATTCATTTTTCTCTGTTCCTTTTTTCCCATATGGTATCAGATCCTGAAGGAATATTTTTATCTTTTCCTTCCTGGTAAATCTGGGCATTCATCGCCATTATTTTGGGGGTTCACCACACATATTTGTTGGCCTTATTGTAGCCATCATTTTTTTTTTTTTTTTGGTTTCCTGTGTACAATGGCATCCCTTGAAAATCCTACTCTTCAGATTACTTCTAAAAAACTAAATGGTTCTAATTTTCTGGGGTGGTCGCCGGTTGTACAACTTCACCTTAAGGGTAAAGGAAAGACGGGATATTTGTTTGGTACTGTTAAGGAACCAAAGGCTTCAGATCCTTCCTACAGATCATGGGAAGCATAAAAATCGCAGATTATGTCACCGTTGATCAACTTAATGCAACCAGAGATCAATAAGCCATTTCTATTCCTTTCTACTGCTAAACAAGTATGGGAAGCAGTGTCTCTAATGCATTCCGAGAAGGGAAATATTGCTCGAGTATTTGAGTTAAAGACAAAAATCTCCGAAACAAAACCAGGAAATCTTAGTGTGACATCTACTTCAACACTATGAAGGTTATGTGGCAAGAATTAGATCATCATCGCCATTTAGAAATGAAAGAAGCAGAAGATGCCGCAAAACTAGCCAAGTTCTTGGAACAAGACAGAGTGTTGAGTTTCTGGCGGGGCTGAATTTAGATTTTGATGAGGTTAGAGGAAGAATACTCAGTAGGAACCATTTCCACCCCTAGAAGAGACATTTTCTGTTATTAATGTTGAAGAAGACAGGAAAATGGTGATGATGAAATCCATACGCAAGAAATTTCAGCACTCAAAACAGTTCAAGGTAATCCTATTATTGGTAGCCAGTTTAAACCAGGGGTTAAGAAATCTGAAGAAGAAGAATAAACCAGGGGTTAAGAAATCTGAAGAAGAAGAAGAAGAAGAAGAAGAAGAAGACACTCGCTAGTGTGACTATTGCAACAAACCAAGACATACAAGGGATACCTGTTGGAAATTACATGGAAAACCTGTTCTTGGTGGAAAAGGACGAAAACAGCCCCATAAGAAGGTGTACCAGGCTGTGACCACTGAGAATTATGAACTTACTACTGGTGCTTCTCAAAACTCAGATAAGGCTCCTTTCACTAAAAATCAATTAGAGACCTTGTACAAAATTTTGGGGAAGACTCAGAACTTGAACTCTTGTAATTTTGCTCAATCAGGTAATATCCATACAGCTTTGAGTCTATCTCATAATACCTCACCTGGTCCTTGGGTTATTGATTCTGGGGCAACAAATCACATAAACAGCAATTCACAAATTTTTTCAACATACATTCCATGCTCGGGAAAAGATAAAGTTAAGGTTGCTGATGGATCCTTCATTCCTATTCATGGGAAGGTTCAGTTTCTTTGTCCCCTTCTTTTACATTACCATCAGTTCTCCATGTCCCAAATATTTCTAGTAATTTATTGTCCATCAGTAAAGCCACATATGAACTTAACTGTTCAGTGACATTCTTCCCTACTAAATGTTTTTTTTTTTTTTTCAGGATCTTGCCACAGGGAAGAAGATTGGCAGTGCTGAAGAGAGAGAAGGGTTGTATTGTCTACGTCCTGATGCAAAGAAAGCTGCCCAAGTACATGTCGCTAAGACACTCAAGAATAATGAGAGGAAGATTTGGTTGCTGCACTAGTGGTTAGGTCACCCAATTTTTTCTTCTTTCAAACAGTTACATCCTGAGATTTTTCTAGTCTAGACATTTCAAAATTCCAGTATGAAATTTGTGAGTTGTCCAAGAGTCATTGTGTTCCATTTCCAGCCCAAAATAAAAAATCTGAAATTCCATTTTCTCTCATCCATAGTGATGTATGGGGACCTTCTCGTGTGACTTCTTATTCTGGTCATAGATAGTTCATAAGTTCCATTGATGATTGCACTCGAATAACATGGATATACCTTCTTAAAGAGAAATCTGATGTTGCGGCAGTTTTTAAATATTTCCACTCAATGGTTCAAAATCAACTCCATACAAAATTCAAGTCCTACGAACAGACAATGGCAAAGAATATTTTAACAATGTTCTGGGATCATATTTACTTCAAAATGGAATTGTTCACCATTCTTCTTGTCCTGATACACCCCAACAAAATGGGGTGGCAGAAAGAAAACACAGGCATTTATTGGAAGTTGCCAGAGCCCTACTCTTTACCCACAATTCACCTAAAATATTCTGGAGTGATGCTATTCTAACTGCTGCATACTTGATAAATCACATGCCTTCCAAGATTTTAAACTCAAAAACCCCGGTTCACGTCTTAAAAGAACTCTTCCCAAATGTTAATCTCCTTGGGTCCATTCCTCTAGAGGTTTTCCGGTGTGTCTGCTTTGTTCATCTTCCTAATACGGCACGATCTAAATTAGATCCTCGAGCCATTAAATGCATATTTTTGGGATATTCACCTACACAAAAGGGATACAAGTATTTCCATCCTCCTACAAAGAAAATATTTATCACTATATATGTAAAATTCTTTGAAAATCAGCCATATTATCCTAAAATAGAACTTCAGGGGGAGAAACATTTCGTTGAAGATCAGTACATCCTCCCAGACCAGCAAAATTTCTCCTTAGTAACTCCAAACAAATTTGTCATGGATTCAGTACTTGATGAGAAGCAATTTAGTAGCCAATCTGATTTCAGGCAGCAAGAGAACATCACAGAGTTTGAAAATGATGCAGAAACTGTTAAAGCTATGGAGAACACTTCAAATTTACAACACATTGAAAATGTAAACAGTTCTCCATATTCATGAAGAAAAAGGACAAAGAAATCAACCCGATCTCTCTTTGCCATGACCAATCTTCAAACCCAATGGCAGGTAATGACAACACTTCTATTCCTTGTGAACCTTTATTTGATAAAATTGCTGATCATCCTATAGCTCTAAGAAAGGGTGTCAGAAAATGTACAAAACATTCTATTTCCAATTTTATATCCTATCATCGCCTTAATCCTAATTTCAAGGCTTTCACCGCTAAATTATCCACTGAGTCAATTCTAAAAAATGTTGAAGAGGCTCTAAAAGATTTGAAGTGGAAGGAAGCAATATCTGAGGAGATGAGAGCTTTGGAAAAAAATGACACCTGGGAAGTAGTTAAACTACCAAAGGGAAAGAAAACCGTAGGTTGTAAATGGGTGTTTACTATTAAACATAGAGCTTATGGATCAGTTTAGAGACATAAAGCAAGGCTGGTTGCTAAGGGGTATACTCAAACCTATGGTATTGATTATCAAGAAACATTTTCCCAAGTTGCAAAAATGAACTCATTAGGGCTATTATCTCTTGCAGTCAACTTAGATTGGAAATTACACCAGTTTGACGTGAAAAATGCCTTTTTTTGTGGAAAATTAGAAGAGGAAGTATACATGGATTTTCCACCTGGATTTCAGGACCCTTTGGATGTTGACAGTGTGTGTAAACTGAAAAAATCTTTATATGCACTTAAGCAATCACCTAGGGCATGACTTGAAAGATTTGCTAAGTTTCTTCGTGCGAATGGCAATTCTTAAAGTCAAGGAGATCACACTTTATTCTTTAAACACTCATCACTGATGAAAATTTCTGTACTTATTGTATATGTAGATGATATTATTGTTACAGATGATGACATTGAAGGGATCAAAGGTTTGAAGAGTAGGCTTGCAAATAAGTTTGAGATAAAGGATGGTATAGTTGTATCTCAAAGAAAGCACATTCTTGACTTGTTGAAAGAAACTGGTATGATGGTAGGAATGGCAATGGGACGGGTATTACCCGATACCCACGAGTACCCGCCCCGTTAAGTATCAGGGCGGGTATGGGGCGAAATTTAAAGTCTTATCGGGGCGGGGACGGGTTTTGGCCGCCCCGCCCCGATACCTGGTCTGTTTTTTTTTTTTTTTGAAAAAAATATTTTGTTCCCTGTGAAGTTTCGAATCCATGTGCCAAAGATGAAATTGACATGATATTTAGGATAGCTTTTCATATAGTTTTAATTCCATTTTTTTCCTCATTTTTTTAGTTATTTCTTAACGGGGCGGGTAACAGGTATTTTTTTTGTACCCACCCTGAATCTCCCCCGCCCCGTACCCGATTCAATTGGGTACGGGGCGGGGATTCCTTAACGGGGCGGGGGCGGGGACGGGGGAAGGCATACCCGCCCTGAACTTGCCCCATTGCCATTCCTATATGATGGGGTGTAAACCAGCGGAGACTCCTATTGATCCTAACCACAAATTGGGATTCATCACAAAAGGAAATCCAATTGATAAAGGAAGGTACCAGCGGTTGATCGGGAAACTAATCTACTTATCCCACACAAGGCTAGACATAGCACATGCTGTAAGTACAGTGAGCCAGTTTATGCACTCACCATTAGAATGTCACATAGAAGCAGTCCAAAGAATCTTAAGATACTAGAAGGCTACTCCAGGGAAGGGGCTCTTATTTTCAAAAAATGGTCATCTCGAAATAGATGCTTATACAGATGCAGATTGGGCTAGCTCTCTAGTAGATAGAAGATCGACAATTGGGTATTGTACATTTGTAGGTGGGAACCTTGTAACATGGAGGAGTTAGAAACAAAATGTTGTTGCAAGATCCAGTGCTGAAGCTGAATTTTGGGCTATGGCTCAAGGAATATGTGAAATATTATGGAACAAAGGTCTACTCAAAGAATTGAAATTGGAGGCTAAGTAGACAATGAAGGTGTACTGTGACAACAAAGCTGTAATTACAATAGCACATAATCCTGTTCAACATGATCGTACAAAACATGTTGAGGTTGACCGACACTCCATTAAGGAAAAAATTGAAAGTGGACAGATTTCAACTCCTTCTGTGACAACAAAGCAACAGTTAGCAGTTATTTTCACAAAAGGAATCTCAAGAATACAATTTAATCCTATGGTGGACAAGCTGGGAATGCAAGACATTTTTGCACCAGCTTGAGGAGGGGTGTTAGGAGAATAAAATCAAATCTTAAAGATCTGATTTTATTTGTGTATCTGCACAAGATCTGATTTGTTAATTATAGGAGTATATTTTCATATTGTTAGGGATTGTATAGATTTGATAGATGTTTTATTTCCTTTAATATCTAGGTATCTCTTGTTTATATACCTTGAAGATACAGGCAAATAATATACTGAGAAATATTCTTTTTTCTCTGTTCCTTTTTTCCCATATCTTCAAGCATACATATCTCAAGATGTACAATCTTTATCACAAGATTATCAATATTCTTTGATAGAAGTATGTGTCCTTGAAAACAAGGACACATACTTCTGGTTTGTAACAACATCTGGATTCAGGAAAGGAGGCCAGATGCCTCTCCATTGGAATTGCCCTTACTGGGGTTTAGAGAATATTACTACTAGCATATTTTTCCACCCTAAATAGTCTAATCCAAGATGCATGTCAGTCAGTGAAATAATCCTACTTCAAATATTAAAGAATATAAGGCACGCAATGAGAACTAGTTGCAAAGAAGTGAAATTCACCAAAGGAAACAAGTATCCTAGTACTTTTTTTCTAAAGAAACCATCTCAGCTCAAAAATCCAAGCCCAAGATACAATTCATTAGACTGGCATCCCAGTACCTAAGTTGTTTAAAAAGCCAAAATAATTTCTCAAAACACCTTTAAATGACACCAGGAGAGTGCTCCTGTAAATCATGGTATGATTCAATCACAGAAAGACATGGACAGCACTAATAAATAGAACAGATTTCTTACCTTGAACCATTCAAATTTCTTTCATAACCATCACCACTAAAAACTCTTGTAATACCACTTGAAGTTTCGTGTTCCCAGATCTGATGTTGGCCAGCCATTGCAATGTAAACAATTTCATTGACAGGATCAAAGCAAACATCCCATGGAGAATTCAGGAGCTGAAATATCACAATTAAGATACTTAATTTATGTACTTTTCACGGCCCAATTTGTTTAGATAAAAAGATCATGCCCATCCTGCTAATAAAATAATAAACATCCCATCATCAGATTGATAAGTTTACCCCTATTTACATCATCATGTCCATGCATCTGTTTTTAAATTTTGTAACTTGCCTGATTGGTTCCTGATCCACCTCCTCTGTAGTCAGAACCTTTGGTTCCATTTCCAGCAAGTGTTTGCACCACCTCATCAACAAAATCAATCACCCTGCGGTAACATAAGTTTCAAAAATTAACAAGACATAATACTGTAACAAATGTTCCAGAATAAAGCTAATTCAGTCTATTCATATGGATGTGATGATGAAATGTTAACATCTAGAATGAATGAAATAACGAGCAAGCTCTCTTTTGATCTTCTCAAGATTTGTTAAATTGGAAACTAATGTAATGAAGGATTGAAAACGTTACCACTCTGGTTTG
Source organism: Nyctanthes arbor-tristis (assembly GCA_963692815.1). Taxonomy (NCBI): domain Eukaryota; kingdom Viridiplantae; phylum Streptophyta; class Magnoliopsida; order Lamiales; family Oleaceae; genus Nyctanthes; species Nyctanthes arbor-tristis. Next base: position 34,970 of record CAVNYN010288428.1, on the reverse strand, counting down.
CTAAATGTGAAAAAGGGGAAAAAGAATTGTTGAAGATAAATCAATCAAATTTTCTCCAACCCCTAACATCTTACACTACTTTATGGCGTGGTCAAAGAAGTAGACTAGTATACCGCTTTAATGCAGTGGAATTCAACCGTAAGATTGAAGAGAAGGACATTATTCGTGAAGAAGATTGAATTTTTGGAGATGAAGATGGACGGACATACATTTGTGCTTTTTTGCACCTGTTGGGAAGAAAACCTCCCTTACAATAGGTGATAATCAAACGAAGGTCCTAAATTCAAATCTAAATGTTCGTCTTTAAATTCAATGTGTTAGGCTTTTGATTGAACAACAAATCTAACCCATGTGGTATATTCTAGATGCAGACTCCTCTCTCTAACAACTTAAGCATTTACACAAGGTGGTTCAACAAAATTATTATGTTTGGCAGAAAAGTTATGGAAAAACATAGCTCATTCCACACTATCAAACACTACACGTTTGAAGAAAAGAACCTAATTTAACTCCCATAATTAAGTTATATAAGCATTCCTAAAAGTAGATCAATTCTTAGAGTTTATGGAGATTAAAATATAGCAATACGGTAGTTCCTAAAATTGTGGCAATCACAAATTTACTATCACAATATATAAAGAATGACATTGAGCAAAGAACTCACAAAATGCCTTGCGATTAATTACAAAAATGTTTGGAATCACTGTAAATAATGTTCTCTAATAGGATGAATGCTACTACAAAAAGAAATATTAGTAAAAATCAAAGACCCATAATATAAAATGAATTGAATCTATAATTTCTTTTATCTCATGTATCAAATTGATTTTGCCATCTAGTAAAGAAAATCATTACCTTAGAGCATGGTTTTCAGTGTCTGCTACATACAAGAGATTTTTTTTCGCATTGTAAGCGAGACCCTACACAATGTAAACATATAATAAGTATATTCTGTTTTTAACATGTAGGAGACCATTAATAATTGAATGCGTTGAAGTGAAAAAATAAGATGAGCCTTTTTCTCCAAAAGAGTAGTACTCCATCCCATAAAAGTAGAACTGTTTTCCGTTTTACCTGTCTCAAATTGTAGCCTACTTACTTTGTTGACAGTATTTAATTTTTTTCATTTTCTTAATGTACCCTTATTTAGTGTATGTAGATATAACAACTGAGATAAACAGTTGATATAAATAGGAGTATCTTATGAAAAATTTACTTTTCTAGTTAAATTGATTAAAATTTTTAGTTTGTGAAAGAAAAAATGTGAAAATATAACTAAGCCTTTCTTTGCAGAGTGGAGGGATTCATGATTTATATGAAAATAGTAGGAAAAATTACCTGTGGCCTATTGAACATGGCATCAACGAAACTACCATCACGAAGACCCTCTTCCCCAGTGCTCCCAATTTGTATTACAAAGTTTCCATCAAGGTCAGTAACAACCTGAGCTTAATAAATAACAAAATAGTTATTCACTTGTTAACCTCAAAAAGCAAGATAATAGGATTTTACTAACATTAAACAGGTGCAGGACGTGCAAATGGACCATAGAAATCAGACAAGACCGGTATAAGGATAGCAATGAAAATTAAGACTGCAGCGACAAGACCAGTATAAGGATAGCAATGAAAATTAAGACTGCAGCTGGATAATCTGTATATAAGCCAGATATCAGCTTTTACCAATTGTCTTGCATATCTTCAGATTAGACCAATAACTAAGAAAAACTTCACACCGTTTTTCTGTCAAAATCTTTCCAACGTTGAATTTTTAACTGAGCATTCCATCAATTTCCTAACCGTTATATTACTAGTTGACATATCAATGAATTAATATTTCAAGTGAATAAAGTTTGACATATAATAGTCCCAAATATATATATATATATATAGAGAGAGAGAGAGAGAGAGAACATACTATTCGGTTATGGTTGCTGTCAGAAATGAAAAGCCGGTTGTTGAGGATGTCAACCTCCAGCTTACCAGGAAATTTCAAAGGAGATGTCAACAAGCGACTATCATTCTCTTTCTCCAGGCGCAAGGGAATAGGTTTGCTATCCAGTAGTTTCTTTCCACCATAGAAGAGCTGAGCTGCTTGGATCAAATCGTCAAGATCCTTTGAGAGAAATCATACAGAGATTTCATTACCATTTTCAGTTATTAACAATAACATAAAAATTTTGAACATAAAATGCACGATGCCATTTAAAATGGGAAGAAAGATGAGAAGTTTCGTTCAGAAAGCACGAAAATGAAACTATGAAAATGTCACGGCTTCCGATGATGAGGAAAAATATATTCATCAGGAAGTTCTGTTAGATGTCTGATAATTTCACATTAGACTATGTATAAGTAGGCTGGGAAATGGATGGAAACATATATTTATTTGATGAGGATTTTAAAAGTAGCCCCATGCAGGTAAGGGGTTGGGAATGGGCTGGGAACCTTCTGGTGGAGGTTGCTTGATTTAGATCAATTTTTGATGAGTTGCAGCACTAGCTCTTCCGATCTGCCGAGGAAGTAGGGTCCAGGTAATCATACAAGCCTATCCAGTTAAGCCAACAACCCAGCTCGGACCACAACTATATACCAGTTATTGACTGGTTCTTGCCTGAGACCAGTTAGGTTCGTGGCCCAAAATTGATACAGGCAGTTTTGGGCCTGAACTATCCTATTTGCCACCCTTAACTTACATATCTGGAAAATTCTCATTAATTCATGTATATTACTGGAATTCAATTTAACTTGTGGTCACTAAGAGATAAGTAGAGCTCCATCTGCAATTGAACCGGTAAGATCTACAAAATTTTAAGTATAAACTCCGAAGTTATATGCATAATATGAGGAGAAACAAATCTAATGCTTTATAAAACAAAGAAACGGCAGCAGAACGGCAGCAGAACCTAAAATAGGAGCTGTATAATAAGTTAGCCATACTCTCTTTGAGAAATGTGCATACCTTTCGCCGACCTTCACCCGATACTTGTGCAATCAGCTTGCCATTTGGCCCAACAATGGCAAATGTAGGCCATGAATTTACACCCAGTTCATGCCATAAATACATATCTCCATCATTGACAACCTAGGAGAAGTTACAAGTAGAAATGACTATCAACAGGAACAATTGATGCTTTTATTTAAGATCCTCCCCCCCCCTCTTGTGTCCATACCGTGGCTGATAATTGATATGATAACCTAATCAGTAAAAACACACGTCTTCAAAATGCTACCAGTTAAAATCTCCTGTGTGCCAACTTTATATTTTGTTCGATTTTCTCTTTTAAATAAATCTAGTGATCAAGTTCAAAAGTATATTAGAATGTTCTCCCTTTTTTTTCTTGAAACTTAAATAAAAGCAAGCAGAATGTAATAATATCCCTATTTAGTTCAGCCGGCCAAATTATCAGGATAGTTGGAAATGATTAGTGTGATTTCTACACTTAGCTAAGCTTCTAACAAGACTTTCTCTTGGAAAAATTACGTAGATTTCTATTTTTATATGTCTTCTCTTATTTAGGTTAAAACCCAAACTTGGAGGGCATTTCAGTAAAAATTAAGCTGGAAAGTTGAGGTTTGGATTGAAGTTGGAGCTTGAAGGAGGACAGGGACCAACCAAGTGTTGAACTTGAGGATAAGGTTCAATGTTATAAACAAAAACACCCGCTCATCGACTGCTTGATCAGAATGTATAGGAAAAAAATCTAAGCGTGGATCATTCATTGACTGCTCAAATGGCCAAATCATAATTACCCTGACCGCGCATCTCGAGTGGCCTGTCTTCATGAACAACGAAGCTCTAGAACTTCCCAAGTGGTCACTGTATTTTTTTTTCTTATTTATTGAAAATTACAGGATATTTTAGAGCATCTCATACTCAAGGAGTTCCCACAAGCTTTAGTCCTATAAATACCCGCTTTCAAGACACAACAATGGACAGAATTTTGGAGGAGAAAACGCACACTACAAGATGAAGCTTGAGGAACCAAGCCTTAGCCTAGGGGTCTGTTCTCTTTGCTATTTTCAGCTTTTAATTTAACAAAATACCGAAAACTTGTTTACTTCCATGTTTTCGAAAAGTGCATTTACGAGAGGCAATGAAAAATTTTGCAAAGAAAACTCAATATTATGTTTTACTGTTTTCAGTGTCAAAGCAACTCAAATTTTGCACAAATTATATCAAATCCCCTGACTTTTTCAGCCTCTCTATCTTCTTTCCATAAAAAGTTTAGAACATACACTCAACATAAACCCCCCCCCAAAAAAAAAAAAGGAAAAAGGAAAAGAAAATAAATACAGTCATGTTCTCTAGGGTAATACAAGTTTCTCTATGAATTGATAGTGATACCACCTCCAGTGACTGATAGAGTTCCTAGGATATTAATTAGGTTACCTTGAGAACGCTGTTTTCTTTTTTGTTATGACAATAATTCTTTTGAATTCGAAACTATTATTTTCATTCCTCTGAAGTCCTATCTATTCAAATGAAAAGATAAAAGAAAGCAGACTTTTTATGTATTTTCTTCCCATCAATGAAATGATTCAGTGAGGAACCCTTAATCCAATTTCTATTTTTCATTTTAAAACTTTGTTCACACTTCTCTAACCTTAACTTTCCAACATAAAGTTTCTTGATCATTATTTCTCTCTGTCACTGTACCAACTTGGCAAAGTCTATCTGATACCAGGAAGTTATTTGTTAAAGATAGGTTCTGCAAATTACTTACTGGATGGGAGATACCATAACGCAGTACTGCATTTCGAATGGCTTCCAAGTCTTTCTCATTGTCAAATTTCGCGGAGTGCACTCCTACGACAACAAACTGTTGCAAAATAGCTTTATATTAATACATTACAGTGCCATGTAAATTGTACATATATGGGCACACAAATAACCGACTAGCAAACAGTAGAATTCCATGTTATCACAATGAATGAGTATAATGAGAAATCCCATATTTACACTATCTTGTAAGAGTGTGCATTTCTCCCGAAACAACCCACTTAGACCAAGATGGGACTCCAGTTATAACCGGTCTAGTTCTCTGTCTTCCCACTGAGAATCAAACTATTTGAATCTGATTCCAAAAATATTTTTAAAATCTCTCAATTAAATTCAAAATCATTGTTAGTTTTCCTTCGAAAGGGTAATAACTGTTAGTTTTGTCGCTTGAAACAGAGCTTAAAAGTGAAATAAAGATATTATATGCAAAATTTTGAAGTCCTATTTATTTTAAAGCATAAAGGAACCAGAGAGGGTAGAAGCTCATTTTCTCCCATGCCGGTTCTTGGAATTCCCAGACAGAACTACCCAACACTGAGCCCTTCTACTATCTTGTGCAAACTTGGATAATAGTGCATCCCATGTTATGAACCTGGTTCTTATTTCTTTTCATTTTATTTTTAAAACACCAAAAATGCAATGTCCATATAAAGAGCCAATCACCTTGACATTGTATTTCATGCAGAGCATAGATCGGAAGAGCACCGCAATGAATAGCTTCATGATATAAAATTAGAAATCGGATATTGAAGATCTCAAGATTGCATACTCAACCTAAGAGTCAAAAACTTTATGACAATTGGAACAGAATTATAATCATTAGTAAGTTTTGAACAAGAAAAATCAGCACACCTAAAATTTAGATGTAGTAAAGCCACTGTTTCCCTCGAAATTATATAAATATCCATTTTTGGGGAAAATTCCTTTTGGCACTTGTGTTGATTCAATGCATTCCAAGTGTCATAAAACATGATACAGCAGAAAAGGAGTTTTACCTCCATGATTCTTTCTTGATCTGGGAGTGCTATAGACGTACACTAACCATGTTGTAGAAAGTGTGAGTCATTTTAGAACCAGTTCTGTATTACAGTCAATTAGTACGTCACCGCTCATTTGGCTTCCACTCCCATGGAGATTGCTCATGCTATTCTCTAGGGTTTTTAACCATTACCCTCTGTAGCCCATATAATGAGGCCTATTTTAAAATTCATCACATTCCTTAGTTCCAGCGATGAAGATTCTAAACAATGCCTTTGCTAGAACTTCTACAAATTCATACAAAATTACCCAATTTGATAAACTCAATCTTACAAAGTTACACCGGAGCTGAAAGAAAACAGTTCCCTTAGTGGTCATATTCTGCAAATTATTGTCCTCAAAGTAGAGGGAGAATGAGATATTTGGGCAGTGTGAAACAACTATCGCTGAGGTCCAGTTCCTTTTTTGCACATTTATTGGGGTAAATCTATTAACATAGGAAGGGGGAAATGAATGTACTTTGATAAAGATCATACTTAGAGAATTAAGATTGCCAGAAAGCCAGTTCATTTCTCCATACCTTTTGTTACAACAATACAATGCCAGAAAATATTCACAAATTGAAAAAGAATAATTAACTTTAATTATCTAGATGGAAAGTTGTGTATGCTTAAATTTTGTCATCAAATTAAGGAAGAGCATTGGTACACAATATCCTTGTTAGAGCCTCAATGAAATAGTCATGTTCTCCTCGATTGGCGTGTGACTTTATAGCACATTAAGTATGTTCAATATGATAGAGTGATTTAAAGGGCTGGTAAACTTATTTTATACTGCCAGTAATTATAGCCTCAAGAACCATTTTCTCAAATAAAATGAACTAGACCCTCAATTTTATCTTTTAACTCCTGTTCTCAAACTAAGAACTCAGACAAGGTAAAAAGAGCAGACCTATATTAGCCGGAACGGAATAATAAACCCATTTTTATGCATTCTCCATTTTCAAAAGCAGTGTACTTGTTGAGATATAGAAAATAAAATACCACAGCAGTCACCAATTTGATAATGCATACAGTGAAAAATCAACTATTGTAGCATTTGAAAATTGCTTAGTGACAGCTTGATGATAGCATCAAAAGAAATGAGAGAACTGATCTCACCGGCATGTCCTTATACTTCTTCTCCAAAAATTCTAGGTCTGGTAATACATGCATACAATTTATACAGCAGTAGGTCCAGAAGTCGAGGAGAACCACCTTTCCTTTTAAATCCTGTCCAAATAAATTTTAGCAAAAAAGAACTGTGTAAGTGTGTATTAGTTTCACTCTGATGTAAAAGTTGATTATAACACTACGAAAAATATTATAAGCACATGAAGAAAACAGAAATGAGGATCAATTTTGTAAGAATAGTTGGCTCCTGCACTATAATCTATCTTACCATATATGTTGGATGGGCCATGCAACTAAAAATAAAAGGGGAATTCTTAGATTATTGTTTTCATCCAAGCAATATCTTCCACGTACTTGCTAATACATGGAAAATATATAAACTCGAGAGAGTTTCACATAAAAGTTCCACTTGATAAAATCTAATTAGTAGTATGGCATGCATCATCAGCTAATGAAACTCTGGAAAACATTTATTTCCTTGCTGTAGTTTGTGTAGTTTCATTATAATTATGGCTGTCATTATCTATACTTATGGCCATCAGTGGCTATAATTATGGCTATTAATTACGGTCATCATATTTGTATTTAACAAGGATCAATGTAGGCCTAATGATGGGGTTTTTTCCTGCTTAATAATTGGAAAGAAATGTGTATACAAGCCAGTCTGATAGGCATAAGAATTTGGAGTTTTCTTCATGGTACTGGAGTGGGATATTTTTGCTAATTTATTTTCCGGTCTAAATTGCCAGAAATTTAATCTTTTCACTGGCTGTTTTATGCTGGAATTATGATATTGAGCAAACAAACTTTTCTCTATTTCAAACCAGCTCAGCACATTTCTAGCCTTGCTCCACCTACTTCAAGGTTGTTTCAGTCTGTATTTCAGCCTATCTCCACTCCAGCTCCATTTTCATTTCCATTCCAGTTCAGATGTTTATGAAGCTGGCTCAATTGTTTTTGGTCAATTTATAACAGTTCATGTTGGTTTCTTCCTTTCTTGGCCATATTGCACTGTGGTAGACCAATTTCTTTCACTCTTCAAAGCTTATATCAGATGGTTTTTCCGTTGTGAACTGTCATTTCTCATCTTAAGGATCTGTCTGGAATCAATTTTTCTCAATGGAAGTTGCAAAAACCAGACCGTTGGGCATTATGGTGAAATGGGGAAGCTGAATTCACGTGAATTTCGAGGCCCCATATGCTTAGACTTCAGAACATTTTCCACTTTTAATCATTTTTTTTGTTTTTTTAATGTCATAATCTGAATTTTGTATATGGGATAAATCCAGGAGTTATTTATCTCAAATGCCACTTAACCTTACAAAAGTGATCCCATATGCCACTAAACATTAGAACTTATTTCCAATGCCACTACACTTCTCAAAAATTATCTCATCCGCCGTTATACTTTAAGAATCACCCACTTACCATTGAAATTATCGAAATCTTATTCGTCTGCCATTAAACTTCTTAAAATCGGATTTTTTTAATTGAAAACTTAGCATTTGATTGTATCACATATTAATGATTAAAACTGTCACATAATAAAATTCGGTTATCATATTTTTGCTTTATCAGTAAGTGGCAAATGAAATAAATTCTTTATCAATTTAGTACCAAGTGAAATAAGTTTTAAAATAGTGGCATAAGAGACAACTTTTTGAAAAGTTTAACGGCATTTGAAGTATGTTTTAAAGGATAGTGGCAAGTGAGATAATTTTTTTAAATTTTAGTGGCATTTTAGATAATTAACACTAAGGTTGTGGATTGTCAAAATTTGTCTCTTTAGTCAATAGGCATTTATGCAACTATGGCCCAACTCCCATCTTAACAGTCAAATTTTTTCAACTCGATGATAAAAATTTATTCCAGACAAATCCTAGATTATCAACTTAGCTTTCCAGTGCCATTGTGCTCCCATTTTTGCAAGTCTCGACATATCAATATCTTATATTTTTGTACATTTGCTAATTTAACTTGCTTAATTTCGCTAGCTCTTCAAGTACAGATATCATGCATCTATTGGATGATATCTAGCTACCTAGAGTAAGAAAAAATCTATTGTAGGAAATCCAGTATTAAGGCCTTGTTCTCTAGGACTACTTTTTTCACTACAAAATTCATCAACAAATCAAACTCATACCAACCACAGATTCCCTATAAACAATAATTTTTCACATTTCCCTATAACCTCTCTCCACTTTTTCACCACACATTTCAAACAAAAATCTCTTTTTATCCCAAGAGCTAAAAAATAAGCTACAAAGAACGAACCTTAAAGCAGAGTGTAGAGCATTGGCGCTCTGGCACAAGGAACTTGCGACCTGATGTGGTTAAGGACAAACCAGGACAAAAACAATGGAACCCGACTTTGATAATGTAAACATAAACATTTGCTCACACCTGTGTTCAACATGACACAACTAAGCATGTTGCAACTGACACACATAATAGCAAAGAAAAGGTTGAAAGCAATCAGATTTGTATTTCTAGTTGTCACTAGTAGACTAGTAAAAAGAAACTTCCAGATGTCTTCATGGGACTGCCTCAACCTACATTCCTTGACACAGATTGAGAAGGAGGCTTAAAAATGTTATTTTCTTACTGTAGTATTACTATAGTTATTACTTATTATGGTGGCCATAGTTGTAGTTGACTAGGCTTAAATGTAGGCAAATCATAGGGATTAGCATGCTTTACTGTTAAAGAGAAATCTCTACACATACCAATTCTGATGTAATGAGTAATATACAATAACAAATAATTCTTAATTTTCTGTGAAAAATGGAAATGCAAGAGAATAGAAAATCAGAGACATAGGAACTGGAATTTTGTGTTATTAGACTTTGTCTTTACCCGGCGAAACTGAAGGGGAGCTGTATTTAGCCAGTCAAGTTTAGAAGGAAATTCTGGTATGGTTCTTGCATTCCCCCTACAAAAGATCGTAACATCAATTACCGATTGTCCCCCGACAAATACAAAATAAGCAACAAAATATGAAATCACACAATTACGTATCTTATGAAGAGACTCCACTGATGTTGAAACAGATTAGTAAACTATTGATGATGCAGGGGTAAACCTTGGGTCTTTCCCATGGTTCTTGAGTTTTGATGATAGTCAATAAATACACTCGGCTAATCATGTGATCCAGGTGCTTTTAAGGTCAAATCTCACTCACATGATTAACAACAATATTATTATGGGTCTTTCTACTGCAGTAAGCTCAAGAATGTCTCAAGAATCAAAAATCTTCAAACCTAATTCTCCCAAAACAAAATTTCAAAGAAAAAAAGAAAAAAAAATGGAGGAAAAAAAAACGATGACTTTATTTTAAACAAGGAGTCTTAACAGGGACCACTCAGGTTTTTATCCTGAATGTGTGGTTGCTTGAGATAATAGAAGTGATGAAATAATGGCTGATCCCACATTTTCAAATAAGGAATTGTCCGGGGTGTTGCAAAATACGTGAGAACCCATCTGTAAGTTACAAAGGGAATCAGTTGTAAGCTTATAATTCGTCATAGTTTCATTTCCGTTTTAATATATTTCACAGGAAATTCAAGTCAATTACATATCCAGATACGCCAATTGTTCTTCATTCACATACATTTTACCCAAGTTTAGGCATACAAATTATAGAATCTATTATATAATTGCTTTATAGATGAGCTTCTTATCCACCACTCTATTTTTCATAGTTGGCAGCAGTGTGAACTTCCTACTCGATGACGTTTCTATTGAACAGATAGGCATACACAGTGTAATTCATCATGTTCTTAACTTAGCACTCGCCCGATGTTAGATTAGAATTTTTCAATTTAAAAGTAGATAGAAATGAGGGATTAATAAGTAAATAGTACTAGTGGGTCCCACAAATAGTGTGGACAAAGAATATGTATGATAAGAGCATCTACATTTGAGGTGTTAAATCACTATTTTATTGACATGTGTTAGTTACAACTGAAGAATATAGCTACAATGGATATATAAGTAAAGTTGTTAAAAGAATCTTTTTACTTCATTGTTAAATTTAACAACAATTTTAACAATTGAGATGGCATTCTTTTCCTTTTTTATTATTTAATTTATAGTATTAATTGTTGAATATGGACTTTTGGGAAGGCAAAAAATAAAAATTGACCAGTAACTTTTTATTGTAATTTAATTTAACATGTACATTGTGTTATCGATACCATGCCCAATTCAAGCTAGGTATCTGAATTTGGGGATGAAATTATCGATTCACTAGTGGAAATGAATTACAGATAGAGTGTATATATATGGCACATGTTTAACGCACATGTGTGCAACTAAAAGACAGAAAAAATTACAACTTCAGTGTACAGAGAACAGAGAACAAACTAAAACCACAAAACTATGAATATATACAAAATTGCCACCAACTAACCCTAATCTGTATATTCTTCAGTAATCAATAGCTAAAATTAATGTGCTGATATGACATTTAAAAATCACTTAAAGTCACTTTATTGTTTATATGGCAAGCTAAATTTAACACCTTCATTGTGGATGCCCTAACTTAACTCATAAATTAGTAGCTTGTAATCGATGCCAAACATGATCTTTATTGCACCTTTAACCGCATTATACTAGAATACCCTTTTTTGGGTAAAAACTGACCGCAAGGTTGTGGGTACAATTCAATGGCAGAAGGTTTTGGGAAGAACACAATGGCAAAGAATTCTACACAAAGATGGATGGATGGACATCAATTTGTTCTTTTTTTGTGTCCATAAAGAAGAGAACCTCCTTGAAATTGGTAGTGAATATTTTTACCGTCTTCAAAGCATTATACATTTAACATCCTCTGCATTATGCTGATGTTGATAGGTTGAAGCCTAAAAGTTAAGCTCCACACCCCCAATTCCCCAACATCCTGACATCCCGTTTTCTCACCCAAAAATCATTTAAAATTTCAGCAAGTACATAAATCAAGCTGGGAAAGATTTTACCCTTTCTCCAAATCTGCTATGTAGTTTGTGAATTGTTGAATTCTCCCCATATTTGAGTCTTCTGCAATCAAAAAAATAGAACATATTGTAACTTCAATTTTTCTCACTGGTGAATTCAGTAGGAAGGTTAGAGAAGGTCAACTGGTCCTACAAACATATGTTATTCAAGCAGTTACGAAGAGAAGGTAGATGTTTAAGAGAACCAAAATACAAAAAAGAGGACAGGGAAGATGCATTTATTGCAATTTAATATAAAGAGCAAACATTGTATAAATATGTCTTTATAGATCTAAGACCTTTATCCTGTCCAAACAGAGGGCCGCTGACTCCAAACAACAAATTCCATATGGCTTTTGGAGATGCATATTGCATTGCCTGCAAAAGACATAGAATCTTCCAGAGTCATTTGTGAGGGCCTAAAACAGAACAAAATGTGGATGAGATAATCATTTCTGAATGTGCTGCTTTTCCAATTTACGTCTTCATCATACACATCATACCTTCCAGTTTGCTACAGTGAAAAGAAGACAAGAGATAGCAACTCCCAAGCTTCCATATCTCAAAATATTTCGCCGAGAACCCTGCAACCTGTCGATAAATCAATTATGCAATCTCACGAATCCTGACGGAATTTCAGTCCATGTTTGATAAGCATGGTTCAAGCATCAAATGATTTGTCCCTACTACACAGTGATTTTGTTAGATCTTCAAACAAATGAAAGTTGAAAAACAAGAGAGGAAGAACTACTAGATTGAACGAAGAAATAAATGGAAAAAGAAAAACTTTCAACTAGGTGGCATCACAAATTGGAGCCACATGATAGATGCAGTAATACTGTGCGGTACCTATAGGCATGAAATTAGGTCAGTTGCTTCATTTTGCGCACAAAAATTTCGAGTTGTCAAATAATCATATCGGTTTCTCAATGCTGCTACTCTCATTAGATAAAGGATTTTGCATAATAATTCTCCAGAAGACTGAAAATTATTTCAGGCAAAGTATTCAAAAGTATTCTCCAGAAAACTAAAATGTACTACTGTTTACCAAACAAAGTATTCAAAATTATTTCAGGCAAGTGAAGGCTAACTTGCAGAATTAGAAAATTATGACGATGATACAAGTAAAGGCGTGACTTGGAGAAATACACACGAACCCTTGCAGAACATATACATCCAGGTACTTTGATTTGTATGCTTTTGACAAATGCAGATAAAGCCATACCATTACCAATAACATGACGAACTAAAAGCATTTCATTTAGAACAGATTTAGTTGACAAGGTTGGGGCTTGATGGATTAATCACAATAAAGGTTGCATGAAGTTGAGTTATCATTGAACCATGGGTAGGAGCAGTATGGTTTTACACTCTTTGATGTACTCATCACTATACTCCATAATACTCTAGATGCAAAAAAATTAGAATAGAATCTCTAATGACAAATTTAGCTCTAACACAATAGCACTTCATCTTTGACTATAATAAAATACGATGGTAATAGCTTTAGCTTAAAGTAAGAAGAGCAAAGATTACGAAAACAATAAGAGTTGAATAGAGCAATTGAGCAACGGCATGTTCAGGTTTTTACGTTTGTTTAGGTCAAACCATTTTCATTTTGCTATTTCATGATACCCACAAGTGTTACTCACTTCACCTATATTTCCACTCATTTCATTTCTCCTTTAAAGCAAAAATAGAAACCTATCATTGATTAAACCAAGAATTAAAAATATATACACCAATGCTTTATGTTATTTTATGATTTACACATAAAACATAAATGTTATGTTTATCACAAAACGAGAGAAAGTACTATATCAGATGGGAACCTGTTAAACTTTACAATGTTGAGACTTAGTTATCTTATCTATGAATCAATTGGCTGATGGAAAAATCATATCTTGTACCAGTGTACAAAGATCAGGAGATATTATAGCAAGTTGACTTGTTTAGAGTAACAGCTCAGTGAAAGGATTACCAAGTCCAGCTTTATCTTAGGGAGAGAGCAGGATAGCATTTTGGCAGCAACTGCTTACTAGATTATGGAATAACTAAACATTTTACCCAGATGGAAATCTGACAATTAATAAATATAAACAATGTTCCTGCCATTAGATGCATTTCACGATGAAAGAACTTGCTATTTCTGCATATTTGCATTGCCATCTAAAAGTAACCATAGAGCCATCACTCAACTTTGTGGTATTTATGAGAAGACCAATATTCCCAAAGTTTGAGGTATCCAGATAACTGAAAGTAAAAGTTATATTCCACTTAATAAAGAAACAACTAGGAAGTAGTTTCCGGATGAACTAAATGTTCTTCCGATCTCAGAAACATAAATCATTGTGAAGTTCCAAGATATAATCAGAACATTAAACTAGAACATTCTTTGCATAAAGCCATTCTTACCCTCCTAAGGAGAAGTCTAAAGCTCTTGGAGAAGATTTGTTCAGCAACGGACTACTATCTGCACCGTTGGAATTCGGGGAACCTTGTAAAGAATCACTAATAGATTGTGATAACCGCATCTTTGCATCTGCAATGTTTTGCTGTTATTAGACCTTCGTGGGACAGAAATATTACTTATCAACTAATATCCACTAAAATAAAAGGCATTTCACCACTTTAAAGACTTTATCCTGCTCTGCTGAAAGCCATAATTTATAATACAGAAGGAGGGAAGAAAAATGAGGGGGGAAATATGAGCAAAAGAAAAAAAAAAAAAAAAAAAAAAGTACAAGGCAACCACTCAAGCTGCATTAAGAAACAAACTTTTCAGAATGTAACATTCATTACAAGAAATGTCTTAGTCTCCAAAATAACAGGAACTTTAACTTCACTAACTACATCAATGGTTGTTCAGAAAGGGATTTTCTTATACTTCCAAAGCTACATACTATGCTGACTGGAGCCACCATTAATGATATCGTCTAGTGATATATTGCCTATCGCCTTTCTGATGAGTGATGGACAGGCTGCCCTCAACTTATCTTCTGATAATGTTGTCGTCACAGCTATACATCTACAAGCAGTGGCGAATGAATTAAAGTTATTAGGATTAAAACAGAAATATAGAAGATTAGCAGATGACAAAACAAGCAGTAAAAAGATTTACGGTCATGCAAACTTCGGAAGAGAGAATAATCATAAAAATCTACAGCAGAGCATCTACTTTCAAAGAGGAAAAGGTAAAAGAGGAGAATGATCTCATAAAATATAAATGAGTTAACTTTAGCAAATAGAAGGCAATTAATGAAAAAAATCAAAATAGAAGGCAAATAGGTAACAAACGCATTTCAAAGTTTTATAAGAAGAAATATAATGAACACTCAAAGAGAAGCTTAGCAAGGAAATGCTTCAAAGAACAGTGAAACCAAGAAGATGAAGGGCGGTCAATCTATGGAACAGATGCTAATCACCGGAGCTATAAGAGAGAACAAGAGTTTGAAAGAGGCAGCTCACACAACTCCAGAGAGAGAAAAAATGGAAACTATGCAATTAAGAAATTGATATATTAACAAAAGTGGAACAAATTCTGAAAAGCTTAATTCTATAGATATAAAGTTAAAAGTCCAAATGAAGAATATATAAAGTAATCATTTTAAAAATGAAAGAAATAAATTCCAAGTGATATGGATTACAGATATCCTAATAAAACGTTAAAAAATGGAAGATATTACCTCATGTTTGCTGATTTCGCAGCTTGTACTCCCGCTAATGCATCTTCGATTACAATACACTACAAATTATAATGTAAATACATGAATGAACGACAGCAATAACCAGAATAACACGAAACCTTCTAATGGCATACCTCGCCCGGGGGGATATTCAGATTTTTTGAAGCTGCTAAAAATATATCCGGAGCAGGTTTTAAGTTTTCAAATGCATCCGCAGACACAATAGCATCAAACCTGGTGATTTAAGAAAGAACTTCAATATTGATTACTAGACAAAGTAAATAATTTTTTATAAGACACATATATCCTGTTACTGTATATCTGAACGGAATGCTAGCAGATGAGATGTGAAGTCATTAATTACAGAAGAGATTGACAAGAGGTTAAGAAATCCTCCAAAAAAGAAAATCAAAAGTCAAGGATGCAACAGAACTTTCCAACTATCAAAAATGAGGGGTATGCTCTTGAACTCCTTGTCTTTAGAATACGATAGTGAAAAAATGAAAGAGGAAAAGCAAAACTCAATCCCATTAATTAGAAAATTCTCTTTCCTTTCAAGTTTTTCTTTGTACGTATCACCATAACATCACTTCCACTAATTACAACCAACTTGCCCTTACCAAAGTTAATTAGCCTTTTATTTACAGAGTAAACCACCAAATCTTCCCAGGGTACACCAAGTCAAAACCAGCCTCATGAAGAAGTCTACACACCACAGCCATGTTTCAGCATTACAAGTTAAAAACCAATCAATATACTATGACGAGGGAGTGATAACTATCCATTATTGCTTTATACACACAGTATACTGTGGAAAGGGCATTTTTTTTGGGGAAGGTTTGGGGGTTGTCTGTGTTTGTGTTTGAGAGAGAGGTAAGAACATATCATCACCCAGCTCACTAACCTCCAACCAAATTGATGGCAGAAAGATATGGTTGTTTGGCACAGTTAATAAAATAACAATACTAGTAATAACAAAGAAAAACTCCGAAGAATTCGAGTATGGTCATTAAAGAGGACAACTGTAAACTCTCACAACTCCGTTGATCGTAGTTAGAGTTTTCAGAATATTCCTTGTCAACCATCTCATCTAAGCGCTTACTCTATTATAATGGGGCTTAAAATATCTCTAAATGTCTTCTACATCATGCATCAAGAAAATGTAGCATCCATGATTACCATAATGCTGAATGTACACATGTAACCAGGCACATCTATCTCTCATCTTTTAATTATTTAAATTGAATTCATGAATTTATAACCGAATAAGTAGATAACTTTAGCTGTGGGTGATGCCAAATCTCAAAATATACAAAAGAGACACGTTAACAGCTATATCAAGTTCTGGAAAAGGAAGACAGAGGGATTTCAAGAAGGATGCACAAACATATTTCTTTCTAAAGCCAAACATGCTAGTAATAAACAATTACAAAATTGACAGTTATTCACAGGAGACTACACAAACTTAGATAATTCACGTTGACAGAAAGCTGTTAAATTAACTACAGCGAGATCTTTCTCACATGTATGTGTATGTTAAGGATTAAATAATGGGTGACATTGCCATCTGCAGAGATGCACATTTACCAAAGGAAGCTTCGGTAAGAAACTATAACTGATAAAATTTTTCGATTGTCTAGCAGAAAATCTGAAACACAGTGGATAATGACGAGTGATTGTGAATTGGTTATGAATCTGACTTCCATGTTGTATGTAATGTAAATTACATGAATTGAATTGCAATGCAAATGGAAGGAATACACTGAAAGGTTTAGTAAAACTGCCACCCCCACCCAACGGGGGGGGGGGGGGGGG
>CAVNYN010288428.1:0-17547 GCA_963692815.1 Nyctanthes arbor-tristis | reverse complement strand
GTTTAGTAAAACTGCCACCCCCACCAAACGCCCCTCCCCCCCCCCCCCAAAAAAAAAAACCTCTGCCCCCAAACAAAAAAGGAGCACTAATTTGCAGTTACTAAATTCTGTATCCTACCTGATCACCCAATCCTCACATTTAACCATTTAAATAACAGTTGGTTATAAAACTTTTACAACATTTTATATGGAAGTAAAGGTAAACATTTTTTCAGAATTTTAAAAGTAAGATCATGTTTCGGAGGGATTTTTCAAAAATAGCTTTTCCCACGTATCTCATTTTTAACCAAGATCCTTCAAAAATTATCTTTCATGTAATCTAATAACCTGTCCTGTATATTCATTTTTCAATGACATATTCTCCAAGAAAATCATTTCCCCAACAAATGTCTCCCAATACAAACAATAAATGAATGTCTAATGACATCATAATTTATCCTGGAAAACATCATTCTGTTTAGTAATCGTCTATAAACGAGTTGTTTATAAGAACCCGTTTGGTTAGATTTATAAAATCAATTTATAAAGGGAATTTATAATGAGTGGAAATGAGTGGTGGAGATTTAATTGAAGAGATCGAAATTTGTAGTGATTGTTGAGTAGTTGTCAAATCAATAGTTAAATAATGGTAGGTGAATTTATAAATTACAAAAATAAAATGTACCAAACAAGCCCTAAATTGAATTATAAACTTAGAAACAACTTGTTTGTAAATGAGTTGCCAAACACATTAGTCATTTCAATCTTTGTCACATGGCCTGCTTGTCAAGTAAAAGGATTTAATGAATAGTGAATACTCTGATCATGCAAATAGAAATTTCAGGCTTCTAAAGTTGTCAAATTTGGTACATGCAAAATGTCGAAAAGAAGTAATGGATCCTGAAATATTTGAAACTATTTTTTAACAGTGATTTCTATGGAAAATGCACTACTAGCTTACATTGATAATGGCAATCCAGCAGCTGCCAAATTTGCATCGACCTTAATGCGATCAGCACTTGATGCAACAGCGACTTTAAGGCCATTGCTTTTACAGATCATTAGAAATAGATTGAACAATCAGTATATTGCAAAATGAAAATTTGAGTCTTTATCTTGCCTGTTTACCTCTGTTACAAGTTCCAAGGCGCCAGGGAAACCTATGCCAGAATTTGGCTTCGCATACTGCAAAATTGAAAACCGCACAATTTTGAGACTCAGGTATCTAATAGAGTAACAATGAAACAACAGATAAGAGAGTTCAATCACCTTGTCCAAGTAGATCTCAAAAAATCTCTTCTTTGCTGCTTCAGGACTGAATCCCTTCACACCTTTTACAGAAGCAACACCTCCTAAAAAATTGGCTTCTCCTGATCCATTTTAAGAGAATTTTATGCACTCAGATGATAAAGAGAAAAGGGCTAATAGTAGAATAAATACTACCACCTCCGTCCCAAAAAGACGGTCATATTACTTTTTTCATATAAATTCAGAAAAGTTCATTTAATAGTATTAGAAAAGTAAATTTTAACATCATTTTCCTATTATACCCTTTCATTTATTAATTATTCCACTTCAATAATTCCACTTTTTGATAACTATGCACATTAAATGGAGGCATATATGAGAACTAATATTTCAAATATTTTTAAAAATGAAATTGAACTATATTTTGGGACCTACCAAAAAGGAAACTGGACCATCTTTTTGGGACGTAGGTAGTAAAAACCAATGTTTAGAAAATAGGACCTATGCTTGAACCAGAAATGGCAACGAGTCAAGGGTTAAAAGGTCGAACCAGGTTGAACTGTTTTTAATACTAAAAAGATTGGGGGGAAAACATTTTTTTTCTAATTTTCCGGTTTTTTCCCGGTTTTGAACAGGTTTTGACCTGTTCAACGGGTTTTTTATGCTTTCCGGTCCGGTTCTTGAAAGGCGGTTTTAAAAGGTGTCTGATTCTCATTATGGAATCAAATTATAATGAGGTGAAATGAGCGGTGGAGATATAATAGAAATTTGAAATGTGTGGTTATATTTGAACCATTATCAAATCAGTAGCCAAATCAGTCGTAAGTAAAATTATATGTGGTGGCAAAATAAGAATCAAACAAGCACTTAGTGTAGAATGGCCGGTTCCGGTTTTTCCAGTTGAAACGTTCTCATTCGGCCCAGTTCTCTACACACTACTAAAAACAAGAAAGAAAAGATATGATAGTGTATCCGAGTGTTTGATTTTGCGTAACAAGCATGAAAAATTTAAACTGGCGTCTGTTCTAGTAAACTTTATAATTTACCATAAACTCAATCAATAGGAACCACTTATTTCATTAGACCACTATCTTCAACTACTACTTAATTTCAACCGCATTATCAATGAGGCCATGAAATTTCCCCTACATGTTCTATTAACTTTAAATTTAAAAGTTTATAATGAGAAACACACACCCGCTTAAGGGAGTTGGAATTTGATAGTAACAAGTTATGTCTAGGATTGAACGTGAAGAGTTTTAAACTATAAGCTTCATAGGGTGGTAAACTAACAAGAGATCTCTTTTAAGGACACCAAGGGATCCACTACATATATGGATTTTATACAACATGGCCAAATGGTAACTAATATGAAACAAGGAAAAAGTTCCTAGCAGATTGCCTATTCAAACAATGCTGACAAAATCTCCCTATTACTAAAGAATAATGCTATTTATCTAGACTTATCATTTCCTGATTGATCATTGAATAAATGAAGACTCCCATGTATTTATGCATATCTACTCATCATCCAATGTAGTTATATCAACTAGACTGAAGAACGGTCTTCAATCTAGATAAATAGCATCACTTTTGCTCAAGCATCTTCTCCATCCTTTTTGAGTACGAATTTTACTGTCCCAAACTCCCCCCAAGTTGCTCCATCATTGCTGCAAATATTTCTCGCATGCACACTGTCATAACAAATTGGTAGAATCCAAAGCGATTGAGAATTCTCTATAGACTGAAACAAGAAGAATGTAGAGTATCTGTGTTTGTATTGGTTATACTGCTGAATGTATTTGTGCTGAACCTAACAGAAACGGAAGTAAGAACCTTGAAGTTTTCAAGGTGCTTGCTCTATCCCCACTCCCTGACTCCCGTTTCCTAAATGACCTCTAAATTGATCCCGCCTCTTTACTCCTGGCATAAATTTACATTAACATTACTAGGATTTATTATTCTACCTTTTCTCCTGAACTGACTGAATAAAAACATGCAGAAACATAAGCCTTAAAGTAATGAAGCACTATCCAGTGGATATTTTATTTCATTTGCTCATGCTTGCCAGACTTGTATTCCGATCCACTTTTTGATCATATAATAGGCAGCCAGTTCCTCTAATGGGATTATTCAAGTTCACAGCATCCCAATGTCTTTGCCTACCGTTGAAAAGGTAACCTAGTGACCGTTGCGTTAAGCAACCAACAAATTAAGATGGAATCTTCTCTATCCTGTAATAGAAACTTGGGATTTGTGGTACTTCGGTGTCTTCCATGTGCGTCAAGAGGCCGCGTCGGCCTTCATCCATTGCTGAAAATGTTTATGGAAAATACTAACTTTTCATTTCCAGTCAATAGAAATTCACTATTTCTTGTTGCATTACAACATCTTTTGCAATGCAGATTCCCATCGACCACCATAAATAGATTTTCGATATAATTCGAGCTCTCCATCATCGCTAGCACAAATGTGATTGTGGAACAGGATTTGCAAGCAGATTGGTCTTGGCCCCAGATTTGTGTCCATGCCTACATGTACTCTATCCGCATAAAACTAACAAAAAGAATACTAGCCAACTGTAACAAACTAGAATCGGGGCGGGGGGCAAGGGGATTGTTAAGGAAACAAGGATGATTGAGACAATGGATTACGAAGAAAATCAGATCGAGCCAAGCGTGCTTAGAATGGGGAACAAACATGACTGAGGCATCAAATCAAGAGATGGATGCAAGACTTGATGGAGAAAATTAGGGAGGAAAAATCACTAATTGTAGCATCATTTGTCTCATTTCCTGTTTTAAATCATGTTCAGTTGTATTAAAAATAGAGTAGTCTTTCAATAAGAGAAATGCAAATCTGAATATTCTTTTTCTTTAAAAATATTCAGGGATTACTTTTACCTGTTCCCATGAAAGGCACAAAATCCTCGACTGTGACTTCAACTCCCATTTCAGCAAAAACATCAACGGCCGCCAATCTCGAAAGCTCTTCACTATTGCATAGCACTCCATCCATGTCGAATAACACCGCCGAAACCTTTCCCCACTCGCTGCGAGTTTCTGGGACATTTTTCTCCTCCAACTTAATACACGCCTTAGTTTCAATTCCCCTCTGAGAAAACACCAACTTTCCCTTCGATGGCCACTGAAAATACAGAGGTCTCGAATTTAGGTTCAAGAAAGACAACTTCCCTTGCTGGGTTCTCGTTAGGAATGGCGATGACAGGATTCTCAAGGCCATCGTGTGGGAGTGCGGGGAGTGGAGGGAGAAGGACACCAAATCTTGGCTTTGTGTTTCTAGTGGCGGGGAAGAGTTTCAGTTATATTATTGGATATATAATATAATATATAATAATATGATATGACAATGTTGCCCTCATTATTACTATTCTGACAGAGAGACTCTGGGTGGAGCGAATTGTTTTGTGGTGATTCATAATTTTCCCCCCTTCATTTTTCTCTTCTTTTAAGGATAATTTTCATTAGACAATCAAAATACAGGAGCGAGCATTCGGTTGATTAGTCGGTTTTCAGTCTTGAAACCAACCTGACTAGTCTCGATTTGAGTTAACATGAACCCACATCGACCGACCCGGTAAATATTTCCGGTTCGACCGGATTTGCTTTGGTTTTAGTTTGATTTGAGCTCATTTTTCAATACTCGGTTCAATTTTTTAGGCCCAAACTCGACCAAAACTGATTAGTTTGAATCAAGCCTTCGCTTTGGCTTACTTTTCAGGAAACATAAAAATGTTGTGCTTTTTTATCTTTCTTACATAAAAAATTTTGCGATTTTCTTACACAATATAGTTGGCAGTGTCCAATTTTTCTCTGTCTATTTGGTTAGAGGGTCAAGGTTGAGGCCTTGAGATTTAAAGGTCCTAGTTCGATTCCCAAGGGGTTTTTCTACATATTATTATAGTTTGTAGTTATCTATATAGGAGTTAGTATTGTCCATTTATTTGCGTCACATGTACTACTACAATGCAGTTTGTAATTATATATTCCCAAAAAAAAATTAATTATATGATAAAAATATAATAATAATAATAATAATAATAATAATCATAATAATAATAATAATAATGCAGTCTATTCATTTGCTTCGTTCAGCGGGGACCATGGCATGTTGAGTATATTATTGCAGGGATTAAAAGACTTATGGCTTAGCATGCGATGTTTGTATCCGTCATATTTGGAGGGAGAGTAATGGGGCAGCTAACAATACGGCTAATTCGTCAAAGATCTTCCAAGGTGATGAATTAGAAGGAAAGCTCAGAGGAATTGTTAGAACTGAAAAAATGCTTATGCCATATCTGAGAAGGGTTAATCTTTGAGGCTCTTGTATTGAGCGTATTGCTTTCGCGAGGAGACTAAAGTTGTACTTCAGTTTTGATCTTTAGTTGTTCTATCAGTGTTGTATTCTAGAAGATTAGGTTTATGTCCCCTTATTTCTACTTAAGCTTTTTTGTTCTAATAAAAAGGTAGGGATATCCAGACTCCACGCGGAGCTTCCAATAGACGCCTAAAAACCACATTGGGGTTTTTTTGGTGGTCTCCAAAAAAATAATAATAATAATGCCATTGGCCTTTTGTATACACAATTTTGTAAAGGTTTTGTACAAATAATAGACTTTTCGTTCAAACATTCATATCCAAAAATTCAATTTTATATACTTTCAAAAAAAAAAAAAATTCAATTTTATATACTCCCTCCATTGCGCAAAGATATTTCTCTATTCCGTTTTTATTCATCCCAAATTATATTTTCTTTTTCTCAGTTAACTTTTTAGTTTTTTAATATACACTTGTTTATTTATAGCGCATGATAGTCAACAACATACAAGAACTAATCTGAAATATTAAAAAATCAAATGATATATTGAAAAAAATGATTAATTAAATTTAATTTATGCGAAAAATAAAAGGGAAATATCTTTGCGTGACGAATGGAGTACTAGCTTAGATATCTGCCTTGTCAAGAACAGTGGAAGCACCTTCAAATCATAGAATGCATTCTATGCTATTCTAATTTTTGTTCATTATTATTTCGCAAGTCGCATAATGACATGTAGTAGTTCAAAGTAGCCATTAATTAGGGCTTCATGATCTTTTGAAGTCCTAATAATTTTTTAAATTTATATATTTCTACTTTTGTTTCTTCAAAGTGAATCTTATCATGTTAGGCTTCTATTTTCACTTGAAATGAGTATAATGACCTGGGAATTATTGATACTATTATGAATCTTGCCAATTATATGTGGATAAAGGATGATTTGACTAAATTCTGCTCATATCAATGGTGGAGAACAAAAAAGAACTCAACACAAAATGGTCATTATCATGGTTGATGAGCATAGCATCACTTGGAACAAGCTATTGAATAGGTTTCAAACACTGAAGTAATCGCCTTTTAATTTCAAAAGAATTGATCGAAAATGTTCTAAGTGTTAGCACTTAACGATAATCAAGACTTTAAGATTAGTAATGAGATGTCCAAAATTGGTCATTTGCTACCAATGTACCATGCTTGTCCATCCGTTTTGTTATTTAGCGTGCAAATATTGCTTCCGATTATGTTAGATTGAATCAAAAAGTCAATAATTTCCTAAGAATAATAGCCTTTCGTGGATTGTATGATCCATATCAAGTGATTGGTTATTCCTGTTTAGGAACAAATATGTATTGATAAAATCAGCAATTGTCAATTTGATTTAAAGGACTCAATTTATTATTAAACTAAGACCTTTCAACACACATATAAATTTTTGATTAACCAAAAAGTGTCGTATATTTACTCTTAAATACTTGAAATTTTTTCCATGGTTAGAGGGTTGGCTTCAATTAACAGTATGAATATATGAAGAATGAACAATTAATAATGTGTCCAATGAGTTATTGATACGTGTATGCATTAAAAACAAGGAGAAAGTTGTCAAACTCAAAAACTACTAAGAATTGTATAGGCAACCTATGGAACTCCTTTTGGGCTGATAAGACTAAAACCACAAACTTACAAAGAGTACTCTCAATGCGCTACATATGCAATTGACAAGAGAATGCCATTTTCCAAGACACAGAAAAAAATTTCACGTTCACCAATCAAATGGGTGAGGAAAAAATGCGCTGAATTCATTGAAAATCAGCGTATAGTGCTAGTAGAGATGGTAATACAATGAGTCAACCCAGTCACCAACTCGTTCTTCATTGGTTCAACTTTTCAAGCTTGTAGGCCAAGGCCCTCATGTCTAGTAGACCGCGCATCGAGAAACCTTGCTAATTGACTCAACTTCTAAAAAAGTACTCTAAATGGCAGTTTGATCCCATATTTTAATATTTTGTTCTTGTATAGTAACTTATCGTTAATTTGACAATGGCACATTTTAATCTCATATGAAATTTTCATTACTCGTTTGACATCATTGTAATTTTTCTTATCAATAAGATTAGAAAAATGCCCCTTAAATTCTTGTTTAATATTAAGGACATTATATTTTGATGGTAAAATTGCATTTGAAGTCCTCAATCTTTTGAAAGAAGTGCAATTAGATCTTTGACCTTCCATTCTTCGCAACAAAAGTCACGGACTTTCGGTTAAATAAGTAGTCGGCGGACTTTTGAATGATTAATGTCCAAACCTCGATAAAAATAAGCTCTGACCTTCTGTTGAAATTTGCTATTATAATTGATAGTTATGTCCACAATCATTTAACTAGAAATTGCTATATGTTATTTATTAGAAAATTCAAAAATTACAACTGTTCAAATGTACTTTTTAAGTATTTAAAAAAAAAAGTCTAATAAAATGATATTACGTGACAATTTATAAATTGTTTGCCAAACACATTGTAAGTTGTAACATTTCTACGCTTATACAAATAGTCAAACTGAGGGCAAGAATTGAACTTCACATATTTTTAGATGTAAAATCAATCAAAAGTCCTTCAATAGCTTATTTAACTAAAACGTTTAGAAATCTCATGTGAAAAACAAAACGCTAAAAATCTAATTATGCTTTGTGAAAAGGTTAAATTAGTAGTCAAAGAACTTTTGTTATCATTTATGTCCAAATCTTGATAAATTAACCTTCTTTTGAAATTCATTATAAACTATGATGGTTCTGTCATTAATTACTTAATTAGAAAAATAAACTATTAAATGTGAATGCCAACCATTCTATGAACTAATTATTAGTTTTTAAATTATCATGTGACATTTTTTTTAAAGGTCATGTGACATTTTTTAATTACACAATATTTAGAAATTTTCTAAAATATATAATTCGATAAAATAGTATCATGTAACGATTTATAAACTAGTGAGACACTCTGTATATCTAGTCAAACTAAGGTTGAGAGCTCAACGTGTTGGACTTTCAAAGGTAAATCAATCAAAATTCTCTTCAGAAGACGATTTAACTATTTCAGAATGAAAAGCTACTTACATATTGTGAAAAAGGTTAGGAACCTCAAATGCAAATAACCCAATTTTGTTGGATCCCAACAAGAAGACCAGGTGAGCTTCTTGTGAGTTAGGGGGACAAAGGCTGGGCATCAGATGGGCTGTGAAAGTCTCTGCGCACTACTAGACTTCCATTATTCCTGGTGGGACTCCCTGATTTTCACTTTACACAAATTATTTTCTAGTAAAAAAGTACAGTCAAAAGTAAACGTACACATTTTTGCAGTCCCTCCATCCAATCATCTTTCAAAACGTGGCCGAATGTCATGTCATTGTAGACCCATGACTGACTATACCTCTCACTTCCACACTGCCCTTCTCTCCCGCTCTCTCACTCTTTATAGCGCTAGCTCTTGACGAGGACGCCAGACTCTTATCAGCCTAACGATAGAGACTCACGAATAACTGATGTCACGAAGTATTAACGGGGAAATATTATAAAATCAGACATACAACAACACCATAAGAGCATCTCCTATGTATAAGAGTGAGCGTAAAGAGAAGAGAGATTGTGAAGAGATAATTATTTAAAATGAATGAGTGGGTAAAAAGGGGTATAGGAAAAAAAGCGAGAAAAGTAAAAAAAATAAGAGAGATAGATAGAAATTCAAAAATAATGATAAAATAGTAGTAGAGAAGGTAAACATTGGGGTGTGATTTTAGACCTTGAGGTTGGCCTTGAGAGAGAAAAGTGAGGATAAATTGATGTAAATGAGAGAAAAGTGATTAAAAGAAAAAAATAAAAGAAAGTAAAAAACATATGAAGTCCACTTTATTTTTTTGCGTGTGTACCACTTTTTTAAAAGACATCTCCTAGAGATGCTCTAAGAGCATTTTCAAAGGGATGTTAAAGTTTTGAGTGATATATAGGAGATAGATATAGAGAAGATTATTTTAATTGAATGTTGGTGGAAAGATGTGTAGGAAAAAAGATAGGGAAAAGTGAAAAAAAAGAGAGAATAAATAGAAATTCAAAAATAATGATAAAATAGTAGTAGTAGAGTCTTAGATGAAGGTCTATAAATAAACCTTACAAGGGATACAAGGGAGAAAAATGAGAAAAAAATGGTATAAATAAGAGAAAAAATGATTAAAAGAAAAAAAAAATTAAAAAAAAATTGGGTCTACAAATTTTTTGGAGAGTATATCTCTTGTTTAGACCATACATCAAGACTTTGTCCATTGCGGATGCTCTAAATAATACTAGACATTTGTAGAACATGTATTTAAACACATTATATCAGTTAGCAGCAGCCCATATTGGCCCATAAGATTGATATACCGTGCTTAGATGTACGTCATGTAGACGCTAATACTACGCTGTCCTAGATTTCATAATAACAATTTTACGACACTTCAAAAATATGCTATTGTGGTACTCGCATGGATGCACGAACTCACCTAATTAACGTGCATTCGACCCCCACACAGGATCGAGGGTGCCGTTACCGTGCCTTCCGAAAGTGTTAGAAAATTTTTCTTATATATATCGTTATATCGTGTATGCATTATACGTGACTTGTGTGTTTGGCAGGCTTCTGTGGGAGGAGAAGATGAATCATTCATAATCTCCTCATAGTAAGTACTATAACTATAATCACTGTTGAGTAGCGTGAAAGAACGTGCGCCTAAAATTTCTGCCTAGAACGCCCTGTCCACCCCCCCCTCTCTCTATGTTTGTTTTTTCCTGAAATCTCTCTCTCTCTCTCTCTCTGATTCTTTGGGTCTCTGATGATTCATAGGTCTTTCCCCATTGGTGTCTACACAAGGTAAAGTGTGGTGTAGTAGTGGCGTTTCTAATCAGTTCCTTCTCTACAAGTGGAATTCTTTGAGGTTGAGTTCTCGAGAGAGGAAGGGTTTCTGCAAGTTTACATAGAATTTTTTATATATATGACTTGGTGATGGGTTGGAATAGATGAGAAGATATGGATGAGTTGTATAGTATTCATCCCTCCATTTCATGTCCAAATCCTTCTGGGTTTGATCAGAATCAGAATATGGGTTTGATAGAGCTGGCTGAAATTGAGGTTACAGGGTTTGAAATGTCAGATATTATCAAAGCCCAGATTGCAAATCATCCTCTGTATCCAAACCTAGTATCTGCCTACATTGAATGCAGAAAGGTAAAACTTTCTTCTCTATTTTTTACTCTATTCGCCACTTGTGTTTGATAAAATAATGGCTTTTCTTTTTCCTGTTCATCAAAGGTGGGAGCACCACCAGAAATGGCTTCCCTTCTTGAAGAAGTCAGCAAAGAAAGCTACCCCACCAGTGAAATTGGAGAAGACCCTCAACTTGATGAATTCATGGTATTATTATCATCAGATGTTCATGTAATTAATTTTGTTTTGAGTTTGAGCTTTTCCTAACCTTCATTTTGGTTACTTTTTGAAGACATCATACTGTGAGATTCTGCACAGATACAAGGAAGAACTGTCAAAGCCATTTGATGAAGCAAAAACATTCTTGAACGACATTGAATTTCAGCTGAGTAATCTATGTAAAGATACCTTAACATCAACAGCTTCCTCTTCCGTAAACAATCAATCTGCAGGTAAATTTTGCATATTTTGGTTGTTTTTCTTGCATAATGAGTCATGATTTGTTGAGAAATACTGGTAGGTTCAATAATTCTCTAGATTCTGGCTAGCCCCTTTGCTTTAAAAGGTGCTTCATTCTTGGAAATTGAAGTTATTGGGAGGCTGAACGCATTACCCTTGTCAGATTATCTCCTACAGTATCATATAGTATATTAGCTTAAAAGTAAGTTACTCTTTTAAGTGAATTTTATATTTCCAACTATTTGGGGTAAGTTACTTTCTCTTGCTTTTAAGTTGTAGAGCAACCCTCAAAAAGAATATCTTGATCCATTTTTTAGTGTATATCTTTGGGCATCTACCTGCTGATACAAGTGTAGAAAGGGCAAGAAAAAAGAAAAAGAGGGGAAAAACCCTAATGTTACCTGTAGTCTTCCTCAGGAAAAATAAACAGTCAACTAAATCAAAAGAAATGGGGAATTAACTTAAAAAAAAAAAAACAAGGGCTTGTTTGGCACAACTTAAGCATCTTTTAGAACTAGAAGCTATCTTAATCAAACTACAAGAAAATCATCCAGTGGTTAAGTTTGTCAAGCATTCAATATATATAACGTTCACTCTTGTCTTCTTCCCTGGTATCTTGGACAACACTTGTTAGTTAAGCTAAATTCTTTTCCTTGTTGAAGTAAAAATTAACGTAAATACTTGGTTTGATCTCTCTTATGCATCGTTTGTAAGGACTTGTGCTCGAGCATTCGATGTCCCCACAAGAAAAATTGAAGAAAATTGTTTGTATTTTATCACTTGATCTATCAAAATAGAGTTGACAACACATCTGATAATTTGGTTTCTGAACATTCTCCAATCTTTTGACATCAAAGAAGGGAGTAAAAAGGGAATTCTGTGGAGATTTTGCTTTTCATCAGTAAATGTAGGATATTCATATGTCCTATATGCTTACTGTTTATCTTGTGAATATGGAGCAGTTCTAGGTGGTATTAGCATTATTACTCTTGATTTTACTTGACCACATAAAAAGCTTGGTTAATGCCTGAGGTCAAATTTCACGTTCCTAAATGGTAAATTTTCCTTCTTTTTTGGCTAATTGCTGCAGTAATTACGGTCGCCTAAGCATCGGTATTCACTCAATCCACAAGTACTGTTAACTGGTATGGATCAAACAAAGATGAACATTGTGTATATGACTTCAACTACAACCTGAAGGACCAGAGAAGACAATAAAAAGGAAACATGATATCGCATTCCTACCAACAAAAACTTGTTTTCTTTCATGCTTCTTTATACTTCTTTTCATTCTTCTAGTAAACTTCTCTTGGATTCACTATGGTGTCATTCGTCGTGTAGATGAGTCTTCGAGTTAAAGAGTCTGGTTCTACAAATTTAGTAAGTTTAGTTCTTTGATGAAGGACAAATTGTCCAATTGTTCATATCATGAACTTGGATTCCGTCCTTTGTTCACAAGACTACATTGGTCCATTATTGCAATGGATGTCTAATGTCTATGATATCAAAAGGTACTTATTCCTGTCCATTCTTGTGAAGCCCTTCTCGATTTAAGCCACTACAAATTGATTAATGCCACAAATTTTTTGCTTAACGGTCAAATTTAGGTAGTTTTTCTTAAAAAGGTTAATTGACAAACTTCTTATGACAGTTATTTTAGTTCATAGATGTTATCTGCATTGATGTACTTCTCAGCTCGACCGAGAAATTAACATGATGATAGCCTTTTTTTTCCTCCAAATGTTAGCTTCTTCTCAGACGTTGACATAATTCTCACGTGTGAATCATCGTAGGCACACTGTCTACCCTAAAACACACCTAAAATAGCTATTCAAGCAATGAGATAATCTTGAGGGTTTTTTCTGTCCCTCGTCTTATTTATCCTTGTCTTGATCCTTGATTTTGATCCCGTGAATAGTTTCGGAAGTACGTTGCCTTACCAGCTTATGAAGCATGTCTTGATCCAAACTTTAAGTTTTAGTACCACTTTCTTTGCTGATCCTATTAATACAAATTACGATGGCACCTTATGCCCCGTGCAACTCCATCCATGACCTATAATGAGTCTCAAGGTTGTCAATAGATCCCCTTGGAATAGCATATTTCACATATTTAAATCTTCATGAAAAAGGAGGGCCTTGAAAGTCCTCTTCTCTTCTAAGGAAGGTGATATATTATTCATTTATTGCGGTTTCACTTAGCTTGATTCATTGATCATGATTCCTTAAATAAATAATTGGCTAATACTAGGTAGAGTACTCTGTAATTAAAGGCAAAAAAAAGTTGCTTGAGAGGACTACGACTGAGCTATAATGAGTTTTTAGTTTTTGCAATGAGGAAGATTCCATGACCATGTCTTCGATGTGCAACTGAACCCTCCCCAGAATCAGCAACGCATAAATATTCAAGATTAGAGCTGGGAATTTCTAAACCCCAACCCCTCCCTCCCACCCTGCGGCAAAAAAAAAAAAAAAATAAAATAAAATAAAATAAAATAATAATAATAATAATAATAACGGAAGAAAGAAAGATTAATGGATTGAGTAGCATGATATTTTGAGCGTTTCTAGGAATACTTAGAAGAAAAATCTGGGTTCTGGGTTGGTACTCTCTCTACATTGAGTTTCATGAGATTTATGTTCAGAGTTTCTTTTGATCTGTTTTGATCATCCTTAAATATATACAGAGAACGCAGGTGCTTCTTCAGACGAGGATGTAAGTTGTGAAGCGGAAGCTACTGAAAGTCAAGAACTTCTCGGTAGCTGTAGTCAAGATAACGAGGAGCTCAAAGAAACACTAATGCGCAAGTACAGTGGCTATCTCAGCAGTTTGCGAAAAGACTTCTTAAGGAAGAGGAAGAAAGGAAAACTCCCAAAGGAGGCGAGGACTGTATTGCTCGACTGGTGGAACACACACTATAGATGGCCATATCCAACGGTAACCCCAAATCTATCTCGTTTATTGCTGAAATTCCTGTGAACATGAAACTCTCCTAAAGTTTCTTAAGACTTACACCAAGACATTTTGGATGTCTCTAAAAGTCTGAATTAAATGCCTTAGGATTTTCAAATTTAAGTCCTTATAATTTAATACATCCCACTAAATTAACGTGATGATCATGCCATGTATTTCTTCCATATTATGATGATGCAGGAAGAGGAGAAGAACAGGTTATCAGAAGCGAGTGGATTAGACCAGAAGCAGATAAACAATTGGTTCATAAACCAAAGGAAGCGACACTGGAGGCCGTCAGAAGACCTGAGATTCGCTCTTGCAGAAGGATCCGGTAATGGCATATCAGAACCGGTAGATTATGATGCAACAGGAGGAACTGGCTATTGATTCTAACTTTGCATAGTCTAGTCGACATGGTAGTGCAGGGATTTGAACCCATCTAAGAGGTGTCACTAGGATTCATACATATGTTCTGAGGACTTTTGTTGGTATGGTTAGTAGGGAAGATCAACTTCTGCTCTTTTGGCTGTAGTTTTGGTTCATATTGATGTATTAGAATGATAAAATTCTCAACTTTTCTTGGTTTGAGTTATAAATTTTAATTACCATTTTTTTTTTGATATAGAATTGTCTCGCCAATTGTTAAATATATATATATATATATAAAAAATAATAAAATAAAATAAAATACAAGAATTGTCTCGCCACTTTATTAAGATTTAAGAAAGCATTAGTGAAGACAGGAAGGGGGCATGGATCATTTAGTTAGTGTTTTAAAAAGCGTGAAACGTGACTAGACGTCGAGACTGTACATTATGCCTAGGGGTGGCAACGACAATGCAAGGGCACATTCATTCCCGCTGTGCAAGTTTAGACATTGTATTATTGACAATGAATCATGTAAAGTTTTAGATCTTATCTTCAAGAAAATGATAGATTGAAATGCATACTTGAAGAAGACTTCTCTGATATTCGTACTTAACTATGTACTCAAATGTGACGAGCAAAATTACTGTCTTAGGACGTTGAATGGAACGCCAGATTTCCATCATCGCACTTGAGGAATGGTAGAAGCAAATGTCATTATTACTACCCAAAAGCAATGATCATGTCCATGCCCCAAAACTCGGGTAAAGCCTCACATTAGATTAAATCAATAACTATTATGACCCGTTTAATTACATTTATAAAATCAATTTATAAAGGGAATTTATAATGAGTGGAAATAAGTGGTGGAGATTTAATTGAAGTTTGAAATATGTGGTGATTGTTGAGTAGTTGTGAAATCAACAGTCAAATCATAGTAGGTGAATTTATAAATTACAAAAATAAAATATACCAAACAAGCCCTAACATATGAAGGATTTAGGTCTTAAAAGATTGACGATGAAATCTTAAGTCTTAATATATTTGAAGGCCTTTGAATCCACATATGAACTTTTTATTGGCTAGCAATATCGAGCTAAGTACTCTTAGAGTACCAGAATTTTTTTCACTATAGGTTAATTTAGAAATGGTCCTCAATCCTTACACTTTCTATTAGGTGCATCCTTGACTTTTTTTTTTTTAATGCCATAAGTGTTTAACATTTCATAAATTCACTTATTAGCTCATCTATGACATTTTTTCCCCTTACTTTTTAAATAAAAATAAAATAATCTAAAAATAGTAAAAAAAATAAAAAGGAAATTAAAATTTTCCCTACCTACCTAGCTAACTACTCATTATACCATATTCATAACATGGCCAAAAATGATAAATGACTACATCATTTTCCCTTTTTTTGGGAAACCCTAATTTTTTTCTGTTATTTCTGGTGGTAGCAGGAGGAACAAGTAGTAAAATTGTGATTCTCCTTTTTTCCGATTGGAAATGACTACCAGAATTTGTCATTTACGCTGAGCGAGAATTCACGTGCATAACTAAGTAGGTATGATGAAAAAATTATTTTCATTTTTATTATTTTTTATTTTAACAAGAAAAATAATAAAATAAAAACAGAAAAAAAGAAACTAATTTATCCACACCTTACCTACCTAGTTACGAGTTCTTCTAACAAAAGAACGTCCTCCCCCACAAGAAGAGGACGTTCTTATGTGGCAGCCTATTTAGCAAGAATAATGGAGTCCACATTAAAAAAAAAAAATTCGGCCAGCAGATTTTCCCCCTAAGTTAGTTGAAGGCCCACCACTAGAAAATTAAAACCCCAAAAGTCGAACCCGTAGATAACCCGTGAACCACCTTCCCCCAACCGTCTGGTAAATCGACTCTCGCCCGACGGCCAGAAAACAAGCCGCCGTCGAGAACTTGGGTTTGCCTCCGCCGTTGACCGCCGCCGCTGTCTCTGTTGTCTTTCTTTCAAACTCGAGGCATGGACGGGGTATGGATTTATGTCTTGTGTATTTGGATTTTTAGGTTTTAAGCATGTGTTTGAAGCTCTTTTTGTGCATTTTCTGGTGCAGAATTTATAAAGAAAATGGGTATTGAGAGTGTAAAAATGCGTGAAACATGTAGTTTTAATTGAATAGTTATCAAATCAAATATCAAATCAATAGTAGGTAAAATTATAAATTGGAAAAAAATATAGCTAATAAAGAGCTTCAAAACTCTAATATCTTGTGTAATTATTAGGGCTAATTTTCACATTTTGTGTAATCTATTTGTTGTTCCATTTCTGTTCCATTACACTCATATCTTTCAGTCATAATATTCAATCTCCCATTTGATTTTGAACCCAAAACAGAATTCCCCGTCTGTCTGTCATTGATTTCTAAATCTAACTCATTAGTTGGAGGTCGTGATTCAAATAGTGGTGGGGAGCCCAGATATTCTGTCGGCTTCGGGTTATTTGAACATTGTCACAGATCGCAACTCAACTCAGTAGAAATTCAATAAAAAAAACAGCAAAACCACCACAAAATTCAGCTGGGTTTGATAAAGCCCAGCTGTAATATACTGATATAAGCCGAAAAATTACAAAATTAAGGAAAGAGAACGAGTGCAGAAGGAGGAAGAGAGAATTCCAGAAAAATTACAAGAAGAGAGAAAATGACATCATTCAACTCACTGCCCTTCCTCGGCGTGTGATCCCTTTGTGTGCGCCCAAAAACTTGCTTGGCATCTAAGAAACGCATTACAAATTAAGGAATAAAGAAATAAGCGAAAACGTAATAAAACTAATTAAAGCGTAAACAAATACCAAGATTATAGCACCCGGTTACGACATCGTTTCTTACTCGCCCTTTTCAAAGTTCTGTTACTCTCGATGTTTCCTTTCTCTGATTCCTCTCTGGGCTCTTCTTCCGCGCTTCTCCGTTACCCTCTAGGATATATTTGCATCA
>CAVNYN010288426.1:3819-25910 GCA_963692815.1 Nyctanthes arbor-tristis | reverse complement strand
TTATTATTATTATTATTATTATTATTATTGACTATATATAACACAGGAAATTGGGTTATTGAAGTTAAATTTATTATTATATTATGTGTTAAGTGTGGGCAACTATTTTTTTTAATTCAAGATATATATATATATATATATATATGCATCCGTGGAGGTTTTGACAATTTTTATTTTTTTTAAATTTCCTTTTTTTTTTTATATAATTTCACAACTCGAACCCAGAATCTAAGTGCTACACTTTATTACTTGAGTTATCTCCTTCAGCCTTGGCAATTAGGCTGTTAAAGATGACTTATATTTACTACTCAACCCCTAGCCTGGACCAAAGTTTAATAGCATCACGTGAGCAATATTTGAATATAATAATAGACATGGAGAAACCATATAACTTAAAACATTTTCTTGAATATGGTAAAGTCACATTCCCTATTCCCTCAAATCACCAACACCAACTTGACTTGATCAGAAACTGTGATTTCTTTGAAGAAGAGCATTTTGCTTGCATCCCATCCCGGATCCTTGTTGACGTTGCATAGGAGCTGATCTTATTCTCCAACTAGAACCCATTTTTTCAGGGGAAATTCTTGGGATGTCAATTAGTTTTGGAGCATCTGAAGAAACACAATCCACTCCATCTTGTGTAATTTTCAGCATTCTTGGCAGCCAAAGCTCAAGAAAGATTCGACCATGGTGATCAAGGGTCAGGGGATACTAGTGAAGCCTGATCTGTCTGTTCATTGAAGGTTATTCCAGGCTTTGGTTGATCTGGAGCTTTTTGGATTTGTTGCTTGGCCTTTCTAGGAAGTTGCTGTTGTTAATCTTGTCCCGGTTTGGCCAATTGGGCTTCTCTGGCTGTTTCCTTATTGGCAACTTGGGCAGTTTTTTTGTTTGTCTTTGCCTTTTGGGCTTGTGTCTGTTTGATCTTTGTCCAAAGATCTGATACTTGTAATTGTACATGCTGCAATAAAATCTCTTTTCATTTAAAAAAAAAAAAATTATACATTTTCTTTCTCCTTTTTGTTCCAGCTTGGTAGTCAATCTCGTGGTACGATATTCAATGCTTTCACAAACCAGTATATGTCGGAAACATCATACTAGTGTTATATCAGACTACAATAACACTTTTGGTTATTTTTCTTTTCTTTTCTTAAATCTTTTTAAAGTATTCATAGAAATTTGTTAAATTGTTTGCTTCAATTATTATTACATCGCCTATTTGTTTTTAATTACCTCTTGTCTTGAACTCATACAGTGAAATAGTTGCAATATATACAAGGGAAATTGAACACTCAAAGGCGGCATTACATCCAATCAGCAGTATGTCCTGACTTCTTGTGGGATTTATTCGGTAATTAATTCTTTATATATATCATTTTTTTCAATAATAAATAAATTTATGAATTAGTTTTCAGTCTGAATTGAAGTGGATTATTTCAATTTTCCTTTAACATAGAATTGAAAGTACAATGGCTTAATTGAATGTTTCATGTTTCGCTCCTTCAAATGTTATGCGTGTGTGTAATGAATGAATGTATTTGATACAAGGGGATACATGAGAGAGATAAGTGGGGTTTGAATTGGGGCTTCTCACTCGAAATGTGAGTATCTAACTATTGTAATGCAATTCAAACCACGTTTTATGTATATTTGATTGAACTTTTATTTTACCAAGAACAAGCAAATTAATTAATTTTGAACTATTGAATGTGAATTATTATTATGAATACTAAATGATTGTGAATCAGGATTACAAACATTAACTAATTCTAGTTGGAAAAAACTGAACACCCTCCCGTAAATATATATTGTCCATTTTCATTTTTGACATATATAGTTTCATTGATTTTGTCAGTTTTGATCACCCGCAAGATACACACTTAGCGGGTGATAATTAGACAATTTATATGTGGGACAACTCACATGGGACAACTCACATATATGTCGTCCAATTATCATCCGATACGTGTGTTTGACAGGATTATCCCGCTAGACATCCAGCTGGTGATCAATTTTGTTGTTTTTGTTTCATGTTTCTCCTCAAATGTTGTATGATTAGGCAGGGATTTATTCTACACTATTTTGCATTTGTAATTATTAATTAGGTTATGAGGAAGCCGCTTTCCATCGAAGAAAGTCTACTTTTATGTTACATACACATTAAAAAAGCTTAGTTTATCTTGTTGGAAAAGTAAAATATTAAAAAAAAAAATTCCTAACATTGTTATTTGCTTGTTTTTCATGTTAACGGCTCTTATTTGTTGATCTCAGTGTACAATAAATAGGATTATATTGAAAAACTAAAAAACTATTGGAGTCAAAATTTTCAAAAATCACAATATCCACCTACTCCATGAATTCTAATATTCATTGTCCTGCAAAAATAGTGCATTATTCTTTTCACCCGTCTTAAATTATTGCCCACTTTCTTTATTATAGGGTGTTTGATTCTCATAATCTAGGGCAAATTATGGGAGGATTGAAAAGAGCAGTAAAATGAGTGGTGGACATTTAACGAGATTTGAAATGTGTAGGCATAACTGAGTAGTTGTCAAATTAATGGGCAATTATAATTTTTGTTCATTTCAATGTTTTTCTTATAACGTATGTATTAACTTCCATATAATTTGAGATTGTTGTAATCTATCCCTCAACTTTTATGCCTTAAAGTATGAAATCTGTGAGGGTCTACCCAATCTCGCGTGTGTGTGTGTATATCTCCTGCTAGTAGAATATATTACACAAATTCACAAGTTCCAATTTTCTAAACATGACAGGGAATAA
Source organism: Nyctanthes arbor-tristis (assembly GCA_963692815.1). NCBI lineage: Eukaryota > Viridiplantae > Streptophyta > Magnoliopsida > Lamiales > Oleaceae > Nyctanthes > Nyctanthes arbor-tristis. The sequence continues at coordinate 23,126 of CAVNYN010288426.1, read as the reverse complement.
AGTGAGTCCTGTCAATGTAGAAAACAAGGCAAAAGAAACTCCATTATGAGAAAAAGAATGGAAAGTTTGCTCAAACAAACAAGAGATCTTTCAAACTCATGTGATCATATCAATAATATAGGCGTAGTTATCATACTCTAGAACAAAGCAATGCCACCCAGTTTCCATCTTCTCGTGATTTTGGTACAAAATTTAACAACTTTCTCAATCTCCAGGACAAGGAGAGGGAGAAAAAACTAGTCACTCATGAAAAATACTTACAGAAATGTATTCAGGACGACACAGAAAATTTACAAAAATTCAAAAGAATTAATGACTGCGGAGAGTAAAAAGATTTAATGAATCAACTTATTGAAGGTAGACTCATTACACAATTTGATTTGGATAAGTTAAATCTATTGTTCTCTATGGGACATGAGATGCTAGAAGAACTTGTAGAAAGAGAAGTGATAAACAAGCAAGAACTTGCGAAAGATATATATTTCGGGTAGCTTCTCCATGCCAAATGGGTTCCATGGATAAAGCAGCACAGCTAATGGGAAAAGATGATTATGATATTTTTCCTCCTAGTTTGTGAGATGCAAGTCAAAAAATTCAACTTCGTTTGGCGTACTAGTGGCATAACTATGTAGTCACAACTCGGTGTTGAATAATTTTAAATTAAACTGCAATTTGTATTTATATCTAATTATCATATCTTTTATTCAACTTCGAGTTTTGTTCAGGTTTTTCGGGTATCTACTGAGTATTTTATGAACATCTAAAAGGGCAAAAATTATCGGACAAAGATAGCTGTGAAATTTTGCAAAATCTGCATTTAAATAATAGAAGCTAAATTTAAATTATAAATATTGCACCTAAAATTGTCAAAAACAATAACTCAACAGTTGAAACCATGCAAGAAGCCTCTATCCGAACTACTAGATACACTAAGCAAAAGTATAGCCATATATAAACAAGTTATCGTCAATTCAATATTAGACGTGTATTAATATGTATAGCTCTCCGTTATATACATAAATAGGAGCGGAGCCGGCAAAGGTCCAGTGCAGTCAGATGACCACATTGGGTTTGGGTGTTTAAGATAAGAACAATATCCACCATTGAAATTGCATTTAAGGTTGAAGCTGTTGAGCGAAGAAGAAGCCAAAAAATTAGGATTCTGGGAGGGAATGAGTAGGCGGCTTTTGAAATTTAATTAGAAAATTACACGCTTACCCTTATTTTTGGTTAGAAAATTATGGTTAAAAGTTGCCTAACTGTCATCTATTTTTCCAACATTCTTCTGGGGACGTTTTCTGTGATTTATGGAAAAAAATTCATTTACTGCATGACTACCCTCCGATCTTGAGAAACCTACACGTGGGTTCTTGGGCATTATTTTTGAGACCTTTGAACCTATGTATGAGTTGCTGGAGTCCCGGATATTTTCTCGTGATTTATATCTTGAATAAGTATGTTAAAATTTATGTTTAAAGTTGCTAATTGCCTAATGTCATTAATCACTGTAATACACAATTTGCACAAGAATTTTTTTTTCTCCTCCTCCTCGTCTCAAGATCCTTATGAATTGTTTCTTCCCACCACAACATTTCATGCATTTTACCTGCACAATTCTGGTCACAAAATGATGATGTGAAGTCAATCACTCCTCCATGATAACTCAGCTTTCTAAATGATCAATTCACACTTATTATTTTCAAAATTAAAATCATTATATATATATATATATATATTTCCCCATCAAATGGAGACAAACCTCCCACTTCCGCCGCTTGATAAAATCATATTTCCGTGCTCTTGATGAGCCCATTTTAGTCAAAGTAATCATACACCTAGAATTCAAAAGTGAAGAAATTTATATAAATATAAAAAATAAATAAATAGTCATTGGCATATGGTGGAGAAAAGGGTATAAATTATTGTGTATTGAGGAATGGAAAATGCATTCATTTGCCCTTTTTGTGTTGTAATGATGTTCGTATGAATGGTAATTAATTGCATACCAATTATTAAGGATAAATAATAGAAGGGCCAACTTTTCTGTGTTATTAAGATAATGTTTTTAATGAAAAGGTGTTTAAGAAACCTTTGTGATTAGTGATTTCCACATCCTCAGAATATCAAAATCTTCCCACGTTGAGTTCACTTTGTAACTTGCAATTTATAAAATGTATGTGTTCAATCTTTAATCATGTAAACCTACTTTGTTCCCCATTTCCGGGTGCTTAGAAATTGTTTCTTTTTTGTTTTAGCGAACATTAATGATCTCCTACAAATTTTCATTTTGATGCGCTGCGTGGAAGATGTAGATGTATGCAGGTCTTGCAATGTATCTTTAGAATTTCACGACTATAATCTTTTATGTCTTATTTATTTATTTTTTTCTCTATAAGGACTTCTTTTTGTTGTTCAACGGTCATTCTCTTTTTGTTTCCAAAATTACACATAGGAGGCAAGCATTGAGAGACACGTTCATTGTGTGACATTAAACAAGATTTTGGTTTCTTTTTCTTCCATATTCATGTATTGATGAATTGATGGATGTTTATATAGGAAGAAGAAAACAAATGAGTTTAGAACTGTAAAAAACAAACCAGACATTGTATTAAAAAACTGTAATTACAAGCTACAGAAAAGGAAGATCTTGTAACAACATCTTTTTTAACCTAGGAAACGAAGTTGGATCCTTTTAGGAAGACAAGTTCCCATGAATCCATCCTTTGCATAATCCCCCTCTTCTTTTCCTCCTAAACAGAGCCTAACATTAACACCCTCTTTTCCTGCAATATCATCCATCACCAAGCTTGTTTGAAAAATGTCTTTTAGCCATTGTTCAAATAAGCTGTTTAGGAACAAGCCACACCCTTGCAAAACTCGGGTTAATACCATCTCCTCCACAATGAAAGAACCCGCGTTCTTGTTTCCACGAGCTTCTTGAAAAGAGCTTCTGAATTTGGACATGAACATCTCTCTAGCTTGCTCATCTTGATCGGATTTCATATTCAAAGTATAACGGTTTTTTACCTTTTCGAGGAATGTTAGTAAGATTTGTTGATCAACTTTTTTAAGAGTTGAATCACTTGAAAGTGGGTTGAACCGTCCCTCTGTTTTGCCTTCGCTTTCTTCATCCTCATCGGCTTTGATGTTGAGGTCGAGGATATTTGAGATTAGTTGCTTCTTGAAGAAGTCCCGGTTCTCAGTTTCTGAATCTTCTGGAGAGACAACTTCCATTTCCATGTTTCTTGGACACTTTGTTCGAAAACTAGGCAAATCCCACTCCTCTTTACGCTTGTGATTCAGATTAGGCATCCCCGAGGATTCTTTGACAACCAGTTTCATCTGAATTACAGAGTCTGTGGTTTCTCCATCCGAGTTGTATCCTGAAGAACCGCCCTTTGTCAAGATGAAAACGACTTGACTAAAATCTTTTTCTTCCCTTTTCAACGTCTCAAATTTTCCAGCCTCAAACCGTTCGTCAAGAAATTTAACCAACTCGGCATCAGCATAATCGATATCTTCAACTAGAATGACAATCTTTTCTTGATTCCTCAGGGCCTTTTCGAGCATTTCACGGTTGTGATTCGGTGTCTTCCTATTCTTTCTCAAGTTCATGCACAAGAGGAAATCAGAAGAACCAAACATTGATTTTGCTATTCCAAGAGCCAGTCTTCTTTCTCCAATTGAATCACTTCCCTCAATAAATAACCATGTATCTTGATTAACTGCCATTGAATCCATCAATGTCCCTGCAATTGAAGGAATTATGTCGGATTGCCAAGGCACATTTTCTTGCAATACATTACACAATTCCGTCTTGTCGTTTTTTACTGCATCAGAGTACATGGAATTCCCTAGTCCTAGTGTTATTTTAACCTCCTTACCATCCATGCTTTTAAGGGAATCCAAGTTTGGCTCGACAGCTTGATGCTTGGGACTTCCGCTGCTCAAACTGAACTCGATATGGCATGATTGCTGTCTTCTGAAACGAGGAACCGAACTCACACTTTGATTAGGCGGTTTCACCATTGGATCAGCAAATGACAAAAATTTAGACTCTGTAACGATGCTGTCCTGTTTTGGAAAACATGGATATGAAAAGCTGTAGGGATAATTCCTTCCAAGGTATCCTGGATTGCTACGAACCGAGCTGATGCTATTCGGATTATGTCTCCCTTGGTGGAGATTCTGGCATAATCTGTTCCATTTTCTCCTCAATTCTACCAAATCATCCTGAAATTAAGAAAACAATTATAATCATCTCGATAAGAACAGTTGGCAATTAAGGTAGAAGTTGTTGATCAAAATTCTACCTTGTCCGGAGAATCGTTGCCACGGGGTTTAAGCCAGTAAGGCAACTGGGGTGAACCATTTTCTTTGTTCTGATTGTTGCAAGAGCTCTTGTGCTGGCTAGAGCTGAAACCAACTTCTTTTTCATAATTAGAGGTGCATTCTGGGCAACAATTGAGCACATCTTGCTCCCCGGCACAAAATGGCTCCTTGTCCGACGCTTGTGATGGATTTTGTAAGAGGCTAAGTTTCGAATCTCTAACACTGCACGATGAAAAATAATATGACGCATTAGGACAAAACAAAAATGGACTAAATTCTAATTACACACGTAGTTAATTAAGTATGAACATGAATAGAATATATGGTCAAGATGCCCTCTCAATTCAAATAGAAATCTCTTTTAACTTTTATGCCTAATTTTTAGGTTAATGATGTCCCTAGAGCTTAGTCACAATTTTGAACATCTTTTCTTTTAACAAAATGAATTGTCAAGGTATTGGCCAACATTATCAGCATATCCAGACAAAGCAAGAAAGTAATAGAGGTCAGTGTATTACTTTTTCACTGTCATGCACTGCCCTTGCTCAGAGTTCAGATAACCAAAATTTAACAAAAAAACAAAAGGATGCAAATGAAAAACTTTATTAATTAAAGAAAGTGTAATCAGAAGAAAGAATTAACAAGAAACAAGTGGGAAAAAAAAATAAATAAATAAAATTTTGTGCTGGCTTGCCTTGTAGCAGCATTCAAACTCAATCCCAATCCACCAGATGGAACAGAAACTGGTTGGAGATCCCATTGAACATCAAGAGGCGGTTGCTTCATCTGGCATTTCATATATGTCTGGTAATTTGCAGTGGCCATTAACCAAACCCTTGTGCTTGAACTGTTATACCATGAAATCAATTTCCCCATTTCTGCAACTAAATGGTCAACTGGGTTGTAACCAGAGGCTTCTCTTTCACCAGAAGCAGTGTCAACAGTCCATTTCAAGTCACCAGTGTAGATTATTACACCCCCAGCTGGTGTTACAGTCTCCACCTTCCTCTTCAGGTCTGTGATATTTAGCTCCACTTCCTCCCTCTTCATGAGCCTGAGTGGTACTGATGAAAACTGGAATTTGATCAAGTGGACTGGCTTCATCTCCTCAGGAATGTCACCTCTCTCTAATTTCCCTATGAGTTCTGAAACAAGAGCTTCAGTTATGGATAAAGAGTCACCTATTATGACTGCATTTCTCTTCTTCTTCCTCAAGAAAACATCCAGCACCACCTTTACATCTTCCTTCAGAGAGGAGAGAGATGCATCTGTGAAGTAGTTGCTCAGAGGAGATTTCTTTTGAGGGGAAAAGAAAAGAGGGCTCTGATCAGGAGAGTAAGAAAGAAAATGAGAATGCAAGAGACTAGCAGAGTTAGTGGGAAACTCCCTATGAGTCTCAGATGGAGGAGAACTTGGAGTGGAGTAAATTCCTCCAGAGGCATTGTAACACTGGAAAACAGAGGAAACTGAAGAGTCCTCCAAGTTGGTTTTAACAGCAGTACTGGAAAAACCAGCTTCTCTCATAACTCTACTAACACTTGGATCATCCAGGATTGACAGAATAAGCTGTTCCAACTCTACTTTAATGGCAATAAGTGGCTGTTGCTGCTGCTGCTCTATGCAACCCCTCCTCTGGTGCGCCTGAGCCCTCTTGAGGGCAGCTATTAAAGCATTGGAGAGTGAAGGCTGGCCGTGGAGAAGAGGGCCGGGAGTGGCCGGAAGTCGATTGAGGGCCACGTTGAAACAGAGCTCAAGGGCTCTGCATTGGAGAGGATGAGAAGCTTGATTTGGCTGAGATTTGAGACAGGCTCGCCGGAGAAGACTGACTCTAGTGCTCAACAAGGTGGCGGCAACATGGAGTGGAGTCACCTGAGCGTGGCCCCGCCGCCGTGCAAGGCTGAGAGAGTGCTTCAGAACTGAAGCAGCCTCTAATGAGAGGGTCTGTTGCAATGTACAAGCTCCTGCACGCATAACTTAGCCCACACACCACCCCCCAAAACCCCCACTTGAAGTTGAAGCTAAACTTCTCCTTTATCTTCTTCACAAAAACTCCACTCTTTTTCTTCTTCCCTTCTCTCCCCCCTTAACCACCCCCACAAGATTCCTTCCCTTTGTTTCCTGGAACTCTGTTTCTTGAGCCTTTTCAAGAAACCTGGCTCTGGTTTCTTGTTTATATCACAAGAGGAATATGATCAGCTTGCAAGCTAGACAAGAGATTTTCAAATGGTATCACACCGCCTTGAATGGATATAAATAATGAAGTTGTTTTAGATCAGTGAATGCGGGTGGGTTGGATTGGGTTGGGTGGGGTGGGGGTTATCTTCTTTATAGTACTGTTTTGTAAGAGATAATTTTTAGCCTTTTCTCTTTTGTTTTCCTACTCTGGACAACTTTGTAACACTCTTCAATTATGACTGGTAATATTTGGCCATCTCTTTCTCCCCTCCAAGAATTACATATATATATATATATATATTCCCTTAATCTCAAACAAAATAATAAGCAATAAACGTTTTACTGTGCAGTACACATAGGTCTCAAAGAAACAAAAACAGAAAGCCAATTACCGGGCATTTTATTTTACGGGTTTTTCGGGAAGATATGAATTGTGTTTGTATTTCATGTGAACTCAAATTAAAGAGAACTTTTTTATATGGGTTTTTCTTTTTCTTTTATTTTATTTTATTATTATTATTTTTTTTTTGGGTGGATATTTGTTCAACAGCACAGCCTTTGAACGAGAGACAGAGGCAGCAGAAATTCAAAGCAGTAAAGGGAAAAGGTGGGGAAAGAAAGACAGAGTGTGCAAAGAGAGATAAAAGGGAAAGTAAATATACTTCTGTGTTTATCATTTATTGTTGTTTGCATATAAATATGTATGTATATATTGATGATACTACAGTATGTGCATGGTCTTTTTAGAGAGAGGGGTGTCACGCCAATCCTCGTAGAGAGGCAGAGTTTTATTCCCCAAGTACCAAAAAGCAACCCTCTGTCTCCTATCCTACATAGAATTATTGCCCCTCTCTCTCTCTCTCTATGTATGTTTTTTTTTTTTTGCAGAAAAAAGCATTTATTTAATAATTACATTAAACCCATTTAATCACCAGAACCCATTTAAGACCTTTTTGGTTAATCAAGAGATAATATTCTGTTCAAATGACACTTTAATGGGGTGTGGGTTTGTTTTTCCAAGCTTTGTGTTAAAAAAGACAAGCGGCTAACCGCAAAAATCAATTTCTTATGGAGTCAATGTGAGTCTATGTGTTTAAATGACAACACTTGATCTGGTAAAAAATAATAATAATATTGCCTTCATCCCACAAAGAATGGATGATAGGTAGTTTTCACATATACTCGTTATGTCTCATTAATTGTTTAAAATATTTTTTTTAAAGTGCAATTTAAAATATTTTCAATGCATAGGTAATTGAATAACAATAATTAATTATAGACACATATAGAAATGAAGCATTAAATGCATGCTCAATATGATAAGTGGACTATCTTTTTGAGACAGACAAAAATAAAATAGTAAAATATCTTTTGATTAGGTTTCATTGTTTTGTATTAATGGGGAAAAGTGATACGCACGCGGACCCCTTTACCTCTGTGACAGTGGTAATGAATGAGTTGGTTCACATCTTTAAACTCATCTAGTTGAACTCGTATTTCTTTTCGTCGAGATATATCTGATTTGAGATACACGAGTTTAAATTTAGCTGAGTTTATTTAGCTGAATAATTGAGTTATATTATTGTTATTATTCTCAATTGATGTGAGTCAAACAAGTTCGAGTTCAGTATTGAAGAACAAAGCTTTAATTCTTTTACATTTTTATACAGGGTGATGGATTCTTTCGTCAATCTATTTGCTTAAAGTTAATATATGCTTGAGTAGACATCATTGGTACTAGGAATGTGATCAACCCCCATTTTAACCCATGTAATTACGATTTCTTAACTTTTCTATTTTAACATTTGATCAATTGACTTATTGTTATTCTGTGATTATCACATTAGGAGCCTTACTTGTTTTTCTTTCTATACATACATTGAAAATTAGTTATTAAAAACAACCCATATCAGCTATAAAAATCTAAAGCAAGGATTTAATGGGAATTTTCCCACAAAAGCGGGTGAAATTGATCTAATACCCGATATATGGTAGTTATGGCACCGCATAAACTATATGGCGTGCATGTGGAGTGCCCGCGTGCACGCCACATAGTCTATATAGTGTCATAGCGTACCATACATCTCGGCAAACGTTTCCGCCCCCTCCGTTGTCATTTTTAACCTTGCTTTGTACAAAAATAAAGCTCTAGAAGTTTCTATTTGTGACTTGATTGAATTCCTCAAATGAAGTATTAGAACGACCTTTTTTTTTCCTTTAACGTTGTCATTTCAATTACATGAGAATTCTCTTTTTTTTTTTTAAATACATTTAAATGTGATTTAGTTGCGAGCTACCCTTTCTGATATCGATATAATCCATGCTTGATTGCAATCTCAAAAGCTTCCTATAGATTTTTGCAATATGTTCCGTCTTTCATTATGTTATGATGAATAGAAAGCTTTGATGATGTCGATTGATTATTTGTTGTTTCTTTAATAAGTACAATATATCTGTGTTATAACAGTACAAATGTGTAAAGCAGAGTTATATCGAGTGGAGCTCGACCCAATAAACAATAATATAATACAAATCAACCATACAATTCGAAAAACCGACACAACTTGCAGTTGATGGGACTTGAACATGAGGCTTTAAGGCCTGAGCATTGATTGATTATTTCTTTACCAAGTATCTTTCTTTTCATAATTAATCCAGGCTCTGATTACCAAATCTGTTAATTTCTTAAAAGTCTTGTGGTATTTAAAATTAGAAACTTTATCTCTAACAAGAGTAAATTACAATTAGATACATACTAATTAATATATCATGTCAGCTAGCATAGCTTAGCATTAACAATACTTAGATATATACATGCCAGAAATGTCAGTTTTGAAATACTACACAAAATCCCGTCCACTGGCTTCGGTGCTTTTAACTATATATATAGTGCAGCCAATGGATGTGTTGAAGCTCGACTACTCGGAGAAATTTCAGGAGTACTTATGCCATTCTCTGTGACAAAATCAATAATCGACACATGAATTCAACAGACCCAATTGAGGACCTTGAACACACGTCACTACTCCATTAATTAGTTGTTTAGTACGTACTCGATCGATCCTACATTCTCCCTCAGTTCAAACTATATATCTAGGGTTTGAGAGATATGCATGAAGTTGGATTATATATATATATATATATAATAAAACCTGGATTATATATATATAATAAAACCTACATGTGATGCAGCTAATTAGGGTCTAATTTCAACTAGCCAAACCCACCCCAAACGCCTTCATCACCCGGCGTTGGCTAAATTAGGGCAATATTGTTTGTGCTGAGGAAAAACCCAAATATTAAAAATTCTCGTGCATTCTAGAGAAATGTCGTACATGTCAAAACACTTCGATATCCTGTCGTGACAAAGATCGCATACATATAGGAGCGATGATTTGCCGAAAACTTTTTTCCATGCATGAACACTGAAATTATCCCCACACCTATGGTGTAACTATAGGCAACTCTTGGACAAATATATATTGTGTTAACTAAGTCGATATATACATATACTCACTCATGTCATGGTCATAACATAAGACAACAACCGTTCATGCATGCCAAGTAATGACAACCAAACAATCAGGAATGTTATACTAACCCCATTAATAGGGGACAATTGTTTTTTAGAAGGGGAATCCGTTGCTGAACATTTTCAACTGAACAACGGGCTAACGGTACTTATCAGTTTTAATGAGAAATACCCTAAGTTGTTTGTTCATTATTTCGACACGGTAGCTGCTAATAATTAACAAAGAAATATATATGATAGCTCTCTTTATAAATGTGTAATTAGCCATAGATTTCTATTCTTAAATTCTAACTAGACCGTTCACCTTCAAAAGCAGAAAAATGTTCATCTGACTAGTTCTTTCAGTTTATCTTTCAGAATAAAAATATAAAAATAAAATTAGAGGTAAAATTTTGTATAATAAATATAAATATCCTAAAATGAGCGGATTTGATAACTTAGCGGGTGTTTGATTCTCATTTTAATTTTTACATTCTAATTATTTCATCTTCTACTAATCTGACAATTGTTCAATTATAGCTATAAAAGTCTATTTCGCTACTCTTATATCTACACTATTTGTACAAATAAGACACATAATTATATGATGTTAATTCCTACATTTTGATATTAATGAATGAAGTTACACATTGATGTCACATGTTTGTCCTATCTATAAAGTAGTATAAATGGTAATACCCCGATGTTTTTTTCAATGGGAATTCTCCACTGTTTTATTTCTGTTCTGGAATTTCTGCTTTGAAATAGAATTGAATAAGCTTTATTTCTTCTTAACTGAAATTATGAAAGTTAAAGTGGACAAAAATGCAAATATTATGACACTTTTTGGTCAAAGTCGTAGATATCGTCTACATTATTCCATGTAAAGTTTTGTTAAGATTCAATAAATTACCTTTTAATAACTGTGTTTCATTTACAGTCTATGATTGACTGATTGATTGATGGGTTCAAAGAGAATATGTACATCGTTTACAATGAAAGATAAAAAGCTAAAAAGATAAAGTAAAAATAGTATTTATTGCTCTTCAAGTTTTTAGCATGAAAAAATGTGGTATATTTTTATAGTTCAAATCATTGGAACATTATATTTTTAATTAATTAATCCATTATGGTAAAAGTTTAAAAGAAAAAGAAATTACTTAATTGGGTTCCTCTACTTACAAGAAAAGTATCCCTTTATGAATTATAATTGAAAGATGAATTATGAGTTATGTTGGGATTCAAATGATTTGGTTTACATGTTCCCTGACAGATATTCTACAAAGCATTAACCAAAAATATTACAAACTGTAAAAAATGAGACATTCTTGACCCACTCCCTAAAAGTAGAATTTAAAGTTCCATCCAATTTTTTGAATCTTTTAATGTAAATTAGTTATGCATTTTGATAAATGGATTTCAAAGGTTGAAAAAGTACAAAGTTCGAGATGGATTAGAACTTGATCGATTCTGTGTGATATAGTAGAATGTTGCATGTCGTTGAAATTTCCTTTAAATTCAATGACTTTGAGATTTGTTAAGTGACGACTTATGTGTTTTCAGCTAGCAATGTAATTTATCATGATATTATCTTTTGACTGTTAATTTTTGAGGAAATTTTTTTTGTGGGTTATGATACACAAATTGATTCATGTAAAAAGGTGTAAGATCAAATATGGTTAGATATATGCAAAAAGTATGAAATGATATAGCTGCAGCATATTGGTAAAAGTTGGATGGGTTCAGAATGATGAAATCAATCACATTGAATAATGTAAAGCTGTGTAATATGATCCACACAATTGCAGACCATATAAAATATTCTTGTTTGGCTAAGATGATCAAAAGTTGATGTAAACACAAATTTATTGAGAGTTAATTATCTCAAATATCATTAAACTTTTCAAAAGTAATCTCATATGAAGCTTATCTTAATTGCCACTACACTAGTTTTCAAAAGTTATCTCTCATGCCTTTGTAATTTAAAAATTATCTCGGTTACCATTGAACTTATCAAAATAAATCTGCTATTTTCTTAATTGAAAACTTATCATTTGATTGTATCATGTATTAATGATTGAAATTGTCACATAATAAAATCGTTTTCTATATTTGTCCTTTATTGATCCTTAACTGATTACTAATTGAGTGGCTAATAGTTTACAGTTTAATGACAAGTGAAGTAAGATTTAAATTACAGTGGTACTGAAGACAACTTTTCAAAAGGTTCAGTGACATCTGAAGTAAGTTTTAAAGCACAGTAGTATATGAAATCACTTTTGAAAAGTTCAATGACATTAAAATAATTAACTCGTTGAGTTGATAACTAGTTTCAAATTTTTATTTTGAACTACATGTTTGGAATATTAAAATAAGATTCAGTACTTATCTTTTTTTTTTTTTTTTAAGACTCAATGATTTGTGTTCTAAAGTTTAAATATTTGTTTGTTTTTTAGTAGGTATCTAATACTTGTATTCGTATAATTCTTAACGATATGCTTGGCAAGTAACTAATAAAAACTTACTGGCATGGAGAAGAAAACATATATTGCAGGTTGCAAATAAGCTTGATTTCATGCATCAAAATGAAGTTCCTGTTTATTCCAAAAACAAAAGCCTATTAGCGCCCTAGAATGGAAGTGTGGGAGGCTATTCTACGGGAAACGAATATTAAATCTTTCGATGATTCTCTGATATATTATCATTAATAAAAACGAAAGAGTATATATATGGAGTCTTGGTACATATTGTTGAGTCCGCCTATTTATCTACTTCCTACACATTGTCGCCTATATATAGTAAAAGTCATGTCCACCTCTTTGAAGGTTAGCACCCCCATTGGAATGAAACGGAGTAACGAATATATGAAATTGTCTGGATTGTATGATCAAACATCATTTTTGTCTCAAATTATACTATCATCATTCCAAAAAGATAGTCCACTTACCATATTGAATATTTATTTAATGTTTCATTTCCATATGTATATATAATTAATTATTGTTATTCTATTACCTATGCATTAAAAGTATTTCAAACAATTAATGAGGCATAAGGGTATATATGAAAAAATAAAGTAAAACTAAATGTTTCAACCACATTACCTGCGAATTATTAATCCGTGTGAAAATACCTACTGTCCTATCTTCGTGGGACGGAAGGAGAATATTTTATGGTATTCACAACTACTAGTAAATAATCGACAACAAACATGATGAATTCAAATGAGTCACCATATATATTCCAATTAGTTAGTCATCTCTACCTTAAGCAACTAAATCTCAAATACCATTAGTTGGTATGAATGTGTTCGAGTATTGATCATGGGCAGTAATACTTCATTAATCTTTTTAAGAGAAAAGTAGCTCAAAACTTTGTTCCATTATCGTAAGGTACAATTCCTTACTCCCAAGTACGGGTAACAATTCCCTTTCACTGTTCCAAAATTTGAGTCAAAGAAGAACCAAAATAAGGGGAAAAGTTTAAAGAAGAAAAACCCCACACTCTCTTATTGAGTTGGCATTCTCTACTCCTCTTTGGGCAGTCAATCAAACAAGCTGACACAATAATACACCCAAAAGAATAAAGGAATATATGATCAAAATTCTCCATCGAATTAAACAAACAAAGCGTGCAACTTTATGTAATAAATGAATTTGTGTATACATATACACATAAACCTACCCAACCCCAACAACTCCTCTCTATATCTTATCATATTGTTTGTTTGTTTGTTTTCTCTGCCTGCAATCAACTTTTGCTTTACATTCACTTTCTTTTCCTATCATAGCTTTATTACGTACTCCATTCTTATTCCATTCCTCGGATTTTGCGATTGAAACTCCACCATGTATTTGTGATATCCAAGACAATACACATTACGCTCTACTCAAGTGTAAGATTGGTCTACTGAGTTGATGAAGAGCGTTAACACGTTTATACCAAATTTCTAGTACTTTAGAAGTACTCGAGTCTATAGTATAATCCTACTACTAACCTAGAATCCGGTTCTCTTATGGAACTAGATTAATAATGTGGCAGTTACATATGTTGATATCTAACAACAGTGGGCTTATGTTTCTTTTTTATTAGGCCACGAAATGATTCTGGTTTTATAAGAAAACTCAATGCTGGATTTATAGTATTCTTGCTCTTTGACAACCCTAGTAAATGAAAACTAGACAGATGAATTTAAAAAGCTGAATTGATTAATTGATTGGCTCTCTCTCTATCTATTTATCAATATCCCATGTACATGAATGCTACAATTTACTTGGCATGGACGGATCCAACCATGGGTTGGCACAGGCTTTAGCCCCTGTCGAGCCGGAAAAATTTTAAAATCTAATATAGAAAAATTCAAAAAAAAAAAATTATATTAACACTACTCGGTTGATGCTTGTTATGTTACAGCTTGTGTTATTAAAAATTCTAGATCTGTTCCTATTACATGGGTTCTTAAGTCTCGTTGTCGTTTTCGTAGATGTTTAGTTTCTAATAATAATTTGAAGAAAATTAACAAAACGCGGCTTGTGGACCTCGAGAGTCAGACGAGGCACGACACAAATATGCAGATGGGCCAAAGATGAATGATGAGATTATTAATGGATGGTAAAGCAAGAGAAAAAGAGGAATGATATTGAAATGATAATTGTGCTTAAAGGTTTAAATAATTACTTATTTTTATACTTTTTCTTTGGCAAATTTCAAAAATTTTTAATAGAATATTTGATTGATAAGTTATTCTTAATAATAATTATTATACAGCACTAAAGTTTTCGCTTATAATTACACTAGTACTAGTAGTACTTCGATCTTCATTTAGTGGCATGCATACTCACATTCTCACCTTTTATTTCTTTCATTCTTATCGTCATCACATTCCGGTCAATAATGATCCATCCCGTCTAGATATTATAATATTAGGATTTCTTTTTTTAAACACAGAACAAATTTTCAGTTTTGCTTTCTAGTTGTGTTTTTCATTCAAAAAATATATATTTTTTGAACAAGACCATCACTAAACATCAAAAAGGTTAATTAGTGAAAGATTGAAGATAAGAATACAAATAAAAATAATTGAAAGATATAATTACAATGGTCAAAATCTTTTATATATATAGTCTTTAATCTTGATAATTAAAATTTTATTAATAAAAGAATAAAAAGTTTCAAAAACTTCTTAAGGTTTTCACAATTTGCTATGTCAAACTTTATTGCTAAATTTTATGGAGAAAGCAATTAGTTGACAAAGATTCAAAAAGATCAAAGTAAAAAGTGATTGTAAAAGGAAAATGAGCTTTATAGTAGAACTAACTTGATTATAGATTGAGAAAATTGCAAAAGAGGTTCGGTCTTTAGGGATATGTTTTAACACAAATGTCACTTATGACCATTTGTATGTGTTGCCAAAATACCTCTGGACTTAAAAAGACAAATGAATCCCTAATAGCCTCTACAATGGTAGGACTTGAATTGTAGTTGATGTGACAAAGCAGGACATGTGTTCATTTATAATTGGCTTAAAAACAAATAGAAGAGACAGAGAGTAAAATATTGAATAGACAATATCTAGCACATTGTTTAGACGTGGAAAGTGCGTTATACATTATATTGTCTACATAAGCATTTTAGGCTTATGTGACAAAGATTTTACACGAATAAATATTGTCTACATAAGCATTTTAGGCTTATGTGACAGATTTTACACGAATAAATATTTCACTAGGCGAACATTTCAGAGTATCAATCTCGTCGTCTTGAGATTAACAAAATGTAGAATAAGAAAATTGCAGTGAAGGATGCATTTTTACATGCCATTTGAGAAACTACCCACGTCTCAAAACTTTTGCAAAAATAATGTCAATTTTTGACATTTTACCGTTAATCTTCCACAATGTACAAATTCTACCATCGTCCACCCACCTACCCTAACCCTGTATAGAGAAACTAACATTGTGTTTGGCAATTAGATGGTTTATAAATTAGTTTATTATTTGTTACGTGGTATCATTTTATTGACTGCTTTTTGTAAAAAAATAAAAAATTACAGTTTGACTTTTACTTTTTGACTTTTTAAAAAAAGTGAAATTAATGAAATGATGTCAAGTGACAGTTTGTAAACAAAATCGTTTATAAACTAAGTTGCCAAACACACTGTAAAGATTTCGCAACCACTAGCAATGGCAAATGCATGAAAGACAGTGTGTGTAAATATATAAAATAAAACTGCATCGCCTCCTTCAAGCAATGTACCTTGGACTAGGCCCACACCTTTGGCCCCTTTTTTTAACCTTATGAAATAAAAAAAGAAAAAAAAATTATACATAAAATGGCATTTTTTTTATAACTTCGGACAAGCCCCTATATTGAGTGCTAGCTATGTCATTGCAAGTGTTGGATGTGGCGACACCGGTGAAACTTATAGGGAGCAGGTTTAAGATTGGTGTTTTAGCTGAGTTTAGGATAGGGAAGATGGTTGGGGAAAGATGTTACAAATTGGAACTTAGCAAACAGTAAAGGACGAATTAACATTTTTGCTCCAAACTAGTCATTTTTGCAAAAGTTATTGAAAGTTGCCATTTTCTGAAATGACCCGTTAATTCTTGCCATTTTTGAAGATTTCTTGTGACTTGCCATTCCTACGCATTTCTAACTCTCAGGGGAAAAATTATGTACTCCTAAAGTACGATGCTCCACGTCTGAGGAACTCAAATGTGAATTCAAATATCCCAATTTATTGTAAGGCCTAGATTCTATATGTGGGTTGTTGATTGACCCTTCATGTACTCTTGCAGTACTACATTTTTTTTCCTCTGAAAGAACGATATGCGGAGAGATTAAGCTTATTCCAAAATTAAGGGCAAAATTAACTTTCCTTTTTAAGCCAAAATTAGACATTTTGCTAAACTAGTCAAAAGTAAACAATTTTTCTTGACAAATTAATTTTGAACATTTCTGCGAATACTAGTTATTTCCAATTTTTTTGTCTCCTCTTCCTTCAAATTGTGTTGAAAAATAAAATCTGAAGTTAATTATTAAAAGAGGTGGTTATATATATACACACTATATTTCTAATTTAACCTTTATCATTCTTAGCCTTTTTTCCCCTATCAAATTTCTATTAGTTATCACATTTTGATCACGATGATAGCTCACACTAAATAATAATAATAATAATAATAGTACTAACTATTTTTTTAATACAATTAGAGGAAATTTAGAGAGGGGTATATGGTCGAATTCATAATCTCAATCCTAGTAAGAGGTGCTCTTACCAGAGTTATCACCCTTATTCTACCCTCTAACAATTTAAAATAAAGAAAAAAATTAAATATAAAAGCACATATATTTTGACAAAACCATTAGCTGAAACAAGATGTACTACTATTAATAAATGAAAAGTTAAGAATTCGATGAAAAAGTTGAGAACATTCCTGTGACTCTTGAAAAAGAAAAATCAAAAGAAATCAACGAGCGTGGTCAAATTAATAAAATTTCTTGAAAATCTCTCTCATTTAATTTTTAAATTAGAGATAGTGTTTCCACATTTGTCATGCTTAAAAAGAATTATCATATTCTTCATTCTTCATTAGACAGTACTTGTCACTTAAAATTTATGCATCGAACCGGGCCACGTCAAAATTGTTCAAAAGTTATCGAGACGGTTAAAAGGATCGGTTTACATCTTGAATAAAAGCCCCAAAAAAAAAAACATAAAAAGAAGAGGCAGACCTTCTTTTGCTACTGAAATCTAAGAGAATTAGTAATATGGAGATTAAAGATAGGGCGCAGGAAAGCAGAAAAGTGAAAGAAAATCAGAAAAAGAAAAGGGAGAATGCGAAAGAAAGTATGTTCTTTTCTTGCTTCTTTTCCTTTCTTTCTCCATTTTACATTTTGCATGCAAAACGATGACAGTGCCCTAATTTATGTGTATATTTATATATATGCCCCATCATTACTGCCACCTCTCTTTTTCTTCTCAGATCCCAATAAATATAACATGAATCTCTCTTTTCTAACCCAACTTTTTGTAATACTTTTGACCCCATTTTCTATATATCCTACACATGATAAAGAATAATTTGACTACATGTTACTATAATCTAGAGATAATTAATACTACTTGCAATATGCATGTGCTCGTTTTTAAGTGGTGTGCGGCTTATGAATAGTGAGGTCTAATCTCCAAATGGGAAAAAAAATTTTAGTAGTAAGTGTTGAAAACTCGATGCTTTTGGTCAAGAGAGAAAACTCATATATGAGTTTAAGAGTCTCAATTTTAAAAAAAGTTTGGACCATCTGAATCTACATATCGGATCTTAATGAGTAGTGGGGTCTAATCTCTTTTGGGGAAAAAATTAGTTGTATAGGAATACTGAAAACTCGATATTTTTGGTCAATATATATATTTGTTCAATCTCAACTTTAAAAATAATTTAGACCCCCTGAGTCTATGTATTAGATCTTTGGTCCATTTTCACAATATATTTCTATTTAAAAATAAAATCTGGTCAAACAAATCACATTCATATATTTGACATGACTCACTTGTACACTACAAGTCTCACTCACTCATTATCACAAAATCTAATTCCGTTTTTAAATAAAAACACTTTGTAACTGAGGACGGTGTAGGCATATAATGAGTGCTAGAATTTTCTTCCTTGTTTGGCGCTTAAGTCTCTTAAAACGTTATAAAACATTTGATGCTACTAATCCTTTTAGATGGAAAACATATTATAAAATGACTATTAAAGCTTATTCCTTGTTTAGTAACTAAATTTATTGAAGATATATAATATATATATTAATAAAATGCGAAGTGTTGTGGTACAGTTTGACCGCAATTTTCCCGCCCAAAATGCTTCAAGTGGGGGCTTTCTGGTCATTTTGATTGGTTTGTGGTAACCAATGCGGTAACTTTGATATTTATCCCTTCTACTTTTTGGTTTTTAATTTTTGAATTATCTCATCTTCATAATTCTATCTTATCTTTATAATTCTATGTTTAAGTTATCTTATCTTTATATTTTTAAATCTTCTTTTCATTTCAATGTGAAAACAACAATTAAGAGCAGATTTATTCAAAAGTTTGAAAATTGACTATGATTAGGGATGGCAACGGGGCGGGTCGGGGTCGGGTTTGGCTTCTCCCGGCCCCGCCCCGATTTTTTTTACCCCGCCCCGTCCCCGCCCCGATCCCCAATTGAATCGGGGCGGGGCGGGTTCGGGGCGGGGGCGGGTCAGGGAATGGAAAATCCCCGACTCTTAACCCGAAATATAGATC
>CAVNYN010288423.1:0-44890 GCA_963692815.1 Nyctanthes arbor-tristis | reverse complement strand
TGAGATGGGCCCAAATTCCCAGATAAAATTCCCAGACTAACATGGCACCATGTCAACCAAAACCATACATGTCACATGGTTTTTCCTTTTTTCTTTTTTCACCCAAATATCGAAAACAATGAATCAAAAAAGAAAAAAAAATTCTATCAAAAGAAGAAACCAAAAAAGAAAAATCCCAAAAAATGTGAAAGCCAATTCCTTTAAAATTTCATTCACATTTTGGTTGCACAAGATGATCACTGGAATTGCATTTTCTTGCAGCAGCATCTCTAATTTCTAATATATATATATATATATATATATATATATATATATAGTCTGTGGTACCTTCACACCACATTTTTCCTGTCAAAACTGTCTGAGTAAAGGTCATTTTAGAATTTTGCTTACATGTTACAATAAATTATATGTTTGATGTATAAATAATCTTCTTACCTATTTTGATATATTTATTTATATTTAAAGTTTTTTTATTTTGTAATTCAAAACTTTTGAATATATATATATATGGAAAATTTTCAAAAACCTCCCGAAGGTTTTGTACGAAAACTCCTCACTTCGTGTGGCATATATAGATGCACATCACGTGTATTTTTTCACACCATGTGTATTTTAAATATACGTAATGTGTCATGTTACTTCTTCTGTATATAATAAATATGGATAAATATTGTTTAACTAATGTTTTATATTTACAAAATTCTCATTACAGTATAGTTACAGAGAAAAATAAAATATTTGATTTCTCGATATCTCGAATGACAATGGAGTGGCTCAGGTTTGGGTATGTCATACCCGTTACCCCATTCCGATCTAATTTTTTTGTCCTATCCCTGTACCCATTCCTACTTAAATCGGGTACAGTTTGGGGAAGGACCGATGTGTGTAATTACCAATTAATTAGTCCATTTATAAATCTATATGTTTTTATTTTCATTTGAATAATATTATGAACACGGGTGGTGTCCCAAGATAGAATTACGATTGCGATTGAAATTACTAAGTTTTCTTGATAAGTTTCATTATCTTTTTACTTTTCAAACAATTAGAGTTTTTAGTAAGTATTTTTGGTTTTGACAATAAATAGTTAAACGGGCTGGGTATAAGTAAAAAAATATAATAATCTTCCCCGACCAATTCTCAAGTCGGGCCAGTTTTCTTTATTCCATTATCGATCTAATTACCCGTTTAGTTAAGTATTCTCCATCTTAATAGAGTCAAGTAACCGCAGGTATCATGTTTGACGGATTTTTTTTACCATCCCTACTAAGTTCACTTAGTAACATTCTATATCGAGTAAAATATAATAACTATTAGTTAACAAGATAATCGAAATATTGCAGTTCAATGTGGCTAACTATACATTACTTAACATTTTGCATTAATGTTAAGATATAATTTGATTTGGTATTTTCTCGTACAATACACGAGTGATAATATAATTATAGTAATGATACACTTCCCTATTAGTTAACTGGTTAACAATTTTACTCTCTAAAAATTTAAATCTTAAATAACTCAAATTCCTTAATAAACAGTTTGCCCTCCATTTTTTTTCAATGTAATACCTTAATTTTTGTCAACATGATAAACTAATAAGGAGGTTTATTATTATTATTATTATTCTAAATATGGTATATTTAACTTTTGGTCCAAATACAATAGGTAGTTAAAATATGTATAATCTTGAGTTATTAAATTAATATAAGAGAAGAATTTCCACAGAAATAAGCCATCTATGGCAAGTTTGATGGACTAATAAAGAGGTTTAGCATTATTTTTTTTTAAATATGGTATATAATACTTTTGGTCAAAATCCAATAGGTAGTTAAAATTAAAATCTATATATTCTTGAGTTATAAAATATACGAGAGAATAATTTAAGCAGAAAGAAGCAAAATCTCTCTGGAACAAAATGCTCGACTCGAGAGCTCGGGCTAGGGGTTGGAATAGTAAGCTTTCTCACAATCCAATGATGGTTCACATGGCCACATGTCTTTGGACAAGTGGTCAACACGTGGAATGACATGATTGGGGAGATGGTGCCCCGATGAATGAGGGTGATTACTTTCTCTTGTTAAAAGTCTCGGTGCACGCCAGAATCTTATAAACAAACAACTGCTTGGTTTCCAAGTGTCTTCTTTTTTCCCCTATTCTATTTTTTACACACTAATTATTTACATTTATATTATACTTATTATTCCTAATGATATCATTTGTCCATGTGTCTATGTATAGATTTTTTCCAAGAAAAGTGCTCTTCCGATCTCTTTTATTTTTCACTTGCAAGTACACTTCAAATAACAGCACGTAAAGTAAGATATTTTGATGAATTAACTGTTATAATCTTACGTCACGTTAGTAATTCTCTTCTTAACTACAATATAGTGTTAAATAGTGCTTTTCAAATCGAACAAATATATAGAAAAAATCTTAGAATTTAAACTTTAAAGATACCCAACATGTTTAACAAGATACTCAACTAGTTAAAATTTAAACCACCATTTATGTTCCAAAATTATTAGTATGCTCAAATGAACCATCACTTTGACATTTTAAATTGAAATGAAAAGTTACACAAGTTTCCTAAATTAAAGTGTGATCGAACTATGTTGTATTGGGTGAATGTTCATGCTCTTATGCAAGAGATTTGGGTTTGAACCATATTCATCCCTCCCAATTAATTCTCCCTATCTCCCCTTGTATCAGGAAAAATGCTTCCTAAATCAAAAAGGATTACTAATTACTAGTATTATTATGATAGTCCTCACAAGTTCCCTAACATTTCTAGCCTCTATTTTTTTTCCCTTTTTCTTCAAGGTGAAAAGTCCACATTCTCATAGTTAAGCTAGCTAAGTCATTCTTTAGCAAGTTTAATTGCTAGTGTATACTAATACTTGATTAACGTAGCCTAATTAGTGCTAATCTCACATGCCAATTATTATTTAATTAAAAGTAGATTTAAAAGGATTAATTCTGAATTTCTAATTAAGCCCAAATGGGAAATAAAGCCGGCGCGGGCGGGCATTTTAACACCTGTAATCCTACTTAATTAATTTTTCTCTTAAAGAGGAGGTTGGTTAGTTATTTTATATTGTTATCAGCATATATAAAATTAAACAAGAGGTTTTGACAGGGATTAAATTATATAATTATTAATTCTTATTCTCATGATCGATTGATCGTGAAAGATTAGGTGCTTTCAACGACACCTGTGTATAACAAGAGTTCCCACGTGAGTTGGATAGCAAATTTCCCTTGCACGTATGAAAGTGTTAGAATTAAACTTGAATACCTTTCGAAATTAATAGCTAAGATTTAGAGCTTGAATACCTTTCGAAATTAATAGCTTAGATTTAGAGCTTGTTTGATCCTATTTATTTAGGGAATTTATAAATAAGAGAGAGGTAGAATATGTATTGGAAATGTAAAAAGGTGTGAAATATGTTGTTATAATTGAACATTTGTCAAATCAAATGTCAAATTAGTAGTAGGTAAATTTATAAATTGAGAGGATAAAGAGGATCAAACAACCTCTTATAGTGTAATTTTTTGTAGAGGCTGTGTGCATATGAAGCGTTGCGTGGGCGTGGCACATATACGTGTCAGTTACATGGATGTAACATGTGTGTCATGTGACCTCATTGGGCGCCGATGTGCACACGTGGCACCCATGTGGCAGTCGCATGATTTTCATAGCAAAACTGTAAGACATGATGGTGTACTGAACTTGTGAAATATTTTTATGACAATAAAGCTCTATGAAGAATGACAAACCTACAAATATTTGTATCTTTGACAGAGCATTTATGAGAGTTTCAGGAGGTATCATTATGGCACTTGCCGTCCTATATGGATGCATGAATGCACGCCACGTAAATTTGATTCATAAGATGTGCGTACATATACCTAAATGACATGGGAGGTGCCATAATAGCACCTTCCGAAGATGTTTGAAAAATTTTTGTCTTTCACATTTTAATGAACACATTTTGTTTTTGATGAATTGGCAAAGTTGAATGTTGAATTTTGCCTTTTCTATTAGGGCAGCGCCTAAATAATAATAATAATAAAAAACAGAAGTGATTGTGTCAAAGTTAATTATGGTTACCAATGTGACCAAAACTCATCTTCTACTTTTTGTCGTTGACCCAATTAATTGTTCAAAAGATTCGAAATAGAAAAGAAAATCCTTTTTTTTTTCAAAAAAAAAAAGAAAAAAAAGTTCTTATTCATATATGTTTAGAAAATAATGTTACTATACCCATGACTGGCTTGGCTGCAGAGGGAAAGAGAGAGAGAGACCATCCCTATGTGGGAGGGCGAGTTGGCTTCCATTTGACACAAGTGAGCAGAATTATACGTTTAGAATTACTTATCATTATTAGTGATGATCAATATTTTCTAATTTATGTAGTATTAAATAATATATTCACTATTCTCATCTGTTTATCGAATAATTGAACAATAAACCCACTACCATATAATGATATTAACTATCTGTATATTTCGTGATATTCACATATTTTCCGCCACTCCTTTTATAGCATTCTACTATAGACCCATATAAAAGTAAAGGGGAAGTTATAATATCTGCGATGCTAGCTAGATGAAAAGGTTGCAAACTATGGTATATATTAAGGAAATAGGTACAAATCTTTCATGTATTCATTTATTTATTTACTGATGTCTTCTTTTTATCAATGATTTTTCAGTCCCTTTCATTTCGCTGCGTGCACCCCATCTTTGAACCAAAATGAACAACTTCAAATTCCTATTTATTGACTTCACGAGAATTTCGCTTTCCCATTTAATTTTTAATTTATAGTTTTCCTTTTCTTCTAAAAGTAAAATCTTCTTTTCATGTCAACAAATAATTTTCACATGAAATGTACTTAGAGAAACATGTGTTACTTGCTCAATGCGACTCTCATTCCACGCCGACCCACGTGTCGACTGCGTACAAACTCAAACGCGAACTCCAAGCACCGATAGCTTATCTTGTAAGACAATTCGTATGGCAATACTCAAATAAGTAAGAAAGTTAAAATCAATACTTATTATATATTACTATCTTTAAAATTCTCTATCATCATCTTCTCGCATAAAACTAGCATTAATTTTCACGGCAAAACAGTATTATAGTATATCATTACTACAACTCAAAAATAGGAACAGCCAAAAAAAGAAGCTGCATCTTTTAACAAATTAAATTGATCTTGACTTTATTTTACCAATTAATTATTATTATTATTATTATTATTATTATTTTATGTAGTCAACTGACAAAAAATAAAATAAAATAGAAATAGAGGCAGGCGGGGTGGGGGTGTGGTGGATGGGGGTGATAAAGGGGGTCCTCAAAGATTATGCCCCAAAGCCTAAGCCAAAACCAAAACCCAAGCTTTGATGTGCAGAGAGAAATGAGAATCCAAATGATTTCTCTAAACAAAAACAAGAACGCCAACAACTGAAACTGCAGATTCCCCCATTTTCTTTCACAATACACACGCATATACATACATATGCTTATATATACAGGCTCAGACACACATAAACGCCCCTACGGACACTTAGAAATAGAGAGAGAGAGAAGGAAAGGGGTTTGTTCTATTCAACTAATTCCTGTCAGGTCCTCGGTTTTTTGCTTCTTACCTAATATGTAAGCCCCCCTCTATTGCTAATTTTATTGATATGGATTATTTCTTTGTGTTTTTTGTTTTCTTATTCTCATTTCCTGTTTTAGTTAGTTTACCTGCCTTGCTTCTTCTTATTATGCTTAGCTGTGGAGAAGTTTGTTCTTAAATTGTATTAATAGATCCAATCTCAATTCTTTGTTTGTGTTATTGGAAAAAACAATGCAAACTTGCACCTTTTTTTAAATTCAATTTATTGTATCTCAAAGAATTTGGTTGCAGGTTCTATTTGATCTGAATTTGTGAGATCCCGGCTTGTTTATGGAGTTTGGTAGTTTCATTTGATAAGAAGTTTTTATCTTTTTTGGTGTTTCTGAATCTGGGCTGCTACCATTATTGATGAATTATGTAGTTTGATAGTTCTTTTTGAACTATTCAGTTGTAGAACCTATTGAAACATACTGTCTTTTTCTTTTAGTTGTTAATGATCTGGCTTTACTGTTGATATTAAATTTGGATCTGTAAATGCTATTGACGTAACACTCATTTTCCCCCCTCCGAATAACCTGTCATGGGAACCTGCTTTATTGGTACACTGGCTTTTCTGATTGAAAATTTTCTTTGAACACTGATGGGGATAAATACACTGAATCCCTCATAGAACTTATTCCTACCCCCCCCCCCCCCAACCCAAATTTTTGTAAATAAACAGATTCTTTGCGGTGCTTACTTTGAATTTTTCCTCTATTTTGATATAGTTTCTTATTTTCTTAATTTCCGGGTTTCTGCGCTTACGGTTACCTATTTTCAGCCGCATATTGTGACCGACTGAAGAAAAGTGAGGATTAGATTGGTTTTATCCAAATAAGAGGTCCTCCTTTGGGTCCAAACAGAATATGTTGGAAGACAGGACCTGTTTGGTTTCAAGGGACTATCCAAGGACCTGTGAACAAGGAAACAAGTGGCCTTTCATGAATTATCGGTTGGAAAAAGTCGAAATAAAAGAAGGCAAGCGTCCATTAGAAATAAATGGAGATGAAGTTCCCATCAGAAAGGTGTCTAAGCAATCTGAGTGTCAATTGAATACTGCTTTATCTATTAGTCAAACTTTAATTCCCCCTTGTGACAATTCCCGCGAGCAGCAAGATTCAGGGGATAATTCCAACACGAGTTCTCTGATTGCTGCTATTGGCCCTGATAACTCTATTGATTGCCTCATTAGGTGCTCCAGAGCCGATTATGGCGCAATTGCATCTCTAAACTGGAGTTTTCGCTCGCTTATTAGAGGCGGTGAGCTCTACCGATTGAGGCGACAAAATGGTGTCTTTGAGCATTGGGTATATTTTTCCTGCGAGTTGCTCGAATGGGAAGCCTTTGACCCTAGTAGGCTTCGGTGGATGCATTTACCTAGAATGGATCCTCATAACTGTTTTGTGTTTGCAGATAAGGAATCGTTGGCAGTTGGTACTGAGCTCCTTGTTTTGGGGAGGGGTCTTATGAATCACGTGATCTATAAGTATAGTCTGTTGACGAATAGTTGGTCATCAGGAACGAGTATGAATGCATCTAGGTGTTTGTTTGGATCTGCCAGCCTCGGAGAGATTGCAATAGTAGCAGGGGGTTGCGACTCACTTGGTAATATCCTCAATTCTGCAGAGCTTTATAATTCTGATGAAGGAACTTGGAAAATACTCCGGAGCATGAACAAACCGAGGAAGATGTGTTCTGCCGTGTTCATGGATGGAAAATTTTATGTTATTGGAGGAATTGGAGGAGCTGATTCAAAGCTTCTTACATGTGGAGAGGAATATAATCTGGAAACACAGACTTGGACTGAAATCCCTAACATGTCCCCGGTGCGGACCGGTGGAGAAGGGGAAAACGATGCGCCTGTTAGATCTGAAGCGCCACCGTTGATTGCTGTTGTAAATAATGAACTGTATGCTGCTGATTATGCAGACATGGAGGTGAGAAAATACAATAAGAGTACTAGAGCATGGATTACTGTAGGAAGATTACCCGAACGTGCTGATTCTATGAATGGTTGGGGTTTGGCCTTTAGGGCTTGTGGTGATAGGCTAATTGTAATTGGGGGGCCTAGAACTATTGGTGAAGGAATTATTGAAGTTAACTCATGGGTGCCAAGTGAAGGTCCACCACGGTGGGCTTTGCTCGGCTGGAAGCGATCTGGAAACTTTGTTTATAACTGTGCTGTGATGGGATGCTGAACATTGCTAAAGATTTACACAATGGTTCCCCGATGCACTGGATTCTTACTCAAGGGTAATTTGTCAGAACGTTTATTTTCATTGAGGATAGGAAGGATTATCCAGTTTACTCTCAAGATTCAATTGAATGTTTCCTTAAGGTAGTCCTGAGTACAAATTTTTAATACCAAAGAAACATTTTCTTTCTTTTGATTGTATTCTCCCATCAAAGCTACATGAGAAAGAGAAAGTTCCAATAACTCACAGGAATAGATTGGTAGTTTCCAATTGGCGTTTGCTGATGATTTTTCCAAGCATCACATATTTTACATTTTTTGTTATCATGATCCTTAATTTTCTTGGCCCATTGTCTTTAGAAACAAGGTTTCAACATATTTATTGTAACTCGTCATGTGTAACACTGTCAACTCTTCTCAGTTGATGAAGTATAAGATTTCTTTTTGTCTTTTAGTTATTCCATTATTATCTGTTGTAGCTATGTTGCATCCTTCTACAGTATTCTGTATGTGGAGCTTCTGAAGTGGACTTTCCAGTAGATTTTTATGAATGCTCATATTTTGATGGTCAAGTAGTTTTAGGTTCTAGAGTTTACTTCATTTACTGGGTACATGAATGTATCATTTCACTGGATTGGAGGTCGACGTGCACAGTTGCCTATATGGCATAACTATGCCATCGTCAGTAGAATGTTGATCTGGGAATAGCTATAGCTAGTGGTTCCACCTAGTTTTAAAATTTCATTTGTCCGTTATGGTGTAAATGTTTTATATTCTTTGTTTATTTTTTGCTTGGATTTGCAGAACTTATCTGATTAGTGTCGAGAATTTTTCAAAAATGATTACCGTGATTTCACTCTGCACGGCTTTTAAAATGCTAGAAGTGGCTTTTAAGAAGGTATCTTTTAAGTTTATTTGGGTATTGATTGGTCTATAATTCTGCATGTGTATCCACCAAAAGTGCTTGTCTGGTTAAAGGTGTTGCAGCTAGTGCTTAACTATAGTAAAGCTGAGTGTCACAGCTTCTTTTGCGCGAATAATATTATTTTTCTAGACTGGAGATTGTTCCCCAGTCTAGTTAGCATTTTTTATTGGATATTGAATATGTGGATGTGTTTATGTATTTATGATTATCCATCTATCCTCCAATGTTAAGATACCAACAAGACATGTAGATAAATAGCAGTAGCACTACCCCTTTTGGATATTGTAACGAAAGACGGAAATTGAACTCGAATTTACCCGCTGATGTGCTCGTGGCTCTTGCTCTTTCTTTCCCTTCCGGACAGTCGGCGGAGAACCTTTCACTTGTTTGTTGAATTCCTCCTTCACTAAATATGCATTTACATTTGCTGATTTACAGAAACCTCAGTTCAGGTGGTAAATGATTTGCTATGCTCTGTCCAATGAGATTATTATTACTATGCCCCCCGGGGCACAGCTCAGTTGGTGGAAACGACAGGCGTGAGGTAGTCTCTGCTTTACTGGCGGCCGCAGTGTGGGAGTTTGAATTCTGCCAAAGGTATGGAGGAGAATTTCTTATGGGCACCAGTGTACAAGCAACACTCGTTCACTCTTCCATTGAGGCATATCCCGCGATTTATATCCTCCACCAAAGCTCTAGGGGTGGGGTGGTGGGGGCTAGGGTTCAACCTTTTTTAGATTATTATTACTATATGAAATTGATGGGCCATGTGAGGAGAGGGCCTAGTATTTGAGACTACTTGCCTTATATTCAGAAATAGAGCACCATATCTCCATATGAAGTCACTCGTGCGTCTGAAATTTCATGGGCTCTTTGGATGGGCCATCTTTATAAGAAATCTCTTTACTTAGTCTCTTAAGGTAACGCCTTTATCTCCTTCATTCCCCTTTCTTCTTGTTACTGAACCGACCTTGAGTTGCTTGGTTTAATAAAGGAGAACCTGAGTTGGTTTCAAGTCAAGTTTGGTCGGATTTGACATGATCTTACAGCTTTTTGGGGGTGCTTGTTAGGCCTTAACGGCATAAGCCTGACTGACTGAGACCAAATCAGTTTGGGTCGGGTCTTTGATTGTGCTCGGTTCATTGGGCCCAATCTCTACTCCTATCCAAGAGAGATGGGAATAAAAGTAGCATGATGTTTAAGAAGATAAAATACTGGCAAAGTAAAATTTGCGTCAAATTATAACTCAAACTTTGTTTACTTGATTTCTTGGGGATTTGGATTAGTGGGATGGGTATTATCACACTGGGGTGTGCTTGGGGGTGGGGAGTCTGCTAATTTGTTTAAGTTGGTGACTAGACGCTCATCCACGTGGCAATTTGGGGGGGGGGGGGGAGGGCAGGTATCATAAGAAGATTAACCATGTATTTTAGATCAGAATTGGTTATATATATACACATACCAGAAAAAGTAAACAAAACGGACACAAAATGAAAAAAAATAACAAAACAAACAAACGGAAAGAAAAATGAAATTGTAATTTGCTAGACAACAAACATACTAGACATGCTACTAGTTAAGCTTAATCCATAGGTCAATGGCTACCCACACCTCTGCGTCTCAAGCTCTTCCTTCTTCTTTATATGGTTTCTCGGTTAATTGTAGTCCGTTTATCGGACGACGTTTTTCCGAGACACGAATATATAATTTTCTTATTTCCCTCAAAAAGAAGAAAAAAAGGTAGTGGAGTGGAGCAGAGTGGAGGTGAATTTCGACCTAGCTTCTCATATGTCAAGTCACGCGTAAATTATCAGTGAGTCAAGCTCATAAATATTCTAAAAAAATTATTCCCATTGGCCGATCAAGTTTTCTTCATTTGCTGGATTTGGTGCATGTTGGTGTTCCATTCCATGCCTTATAATTTTTCTTCCACCAATCGTCAATTGATGTGACTTAGCGTGTATAACTTTATGAGTGTTTGATTCTCTCATTCTCATATGTCTGAATTTTCACAGAATTGCATTTTGCACAAAATAAAAAAAAAAAAAATCAGATTATTAGAAATTATAAATTAGTGCAGAAGCAATTGCGACAATGACACACACATGGTTGTAATTTTCTACACACAGATATATATCGTTTATTTTACTCAATCTCTTATATGACTGACTGTATGTATAGACGTCCTATTATACATACAATTACATATATAAGTGTGCTATAGCAGCGCGTACAGGTTTTAGAAAATGTTTAACAAAATAAGAAAAGAATTAAGGCTTGTTGAAATTTTTGGCTCTTAATTAGGAAAAGAATTAAAGTAAATAAAGAAAAAAAAAATAGAAAAACACACACACGGGGCAGACATGACAACTTGCCCATACAAAGTAAATTCGAGCTTGTTAAGGAAAATATGATGAGGTTACAGTTACACATATGAAAGAATGATATTTTTCACGGACAATATTGCCAATCAAATACATCCTTAATTAATACCACTACTTGTGATCTAAGCTGAAAGTGAATGCCGCTATTGATAGATCAAATAAATAAAATTATCCTAAAAACAATTATTTAACCTTTTTATTTCTCAAATAAGTTAAAGAACAACTAGTACATAGTTTAGAGCTATATATATATATTATAGACATAATAATTGTTACGGTAAATGAAGATTGAAGACTATTACTAGTATACTATTTTCGCCGTGAGAACTAACTATATGGTTTTGAAGAAGAAGAGTGGCGTGAAACTTTTGAGTATAATTGTTACCGCTGATGATCATTGTGTTTAGAGCGATGTGAGGTGGTGACAAACGCACTGAATTATTTAGGCCTTGGGTAAAGCCAAAAAAGAGTGATGGACTATCAGTTAAAGAGGAACAAAATGATATGATTCTTCGTTTGAAGGGGATTGGAAAAATGGTACAAAGAATCGTACATTGATTAGACATAATGTGAAGGATGAGTTTATAAGAAATTGAATTATTCACCTAATAATATATTAACCTTTTGCGATGTAATCTCAATTCTTCGCAAGTTCAACCTAGTTCAATATTTTGATTCTTAACCTGGTTTATTTTTTCTGATTCAATAATTGATCCAATTTTTTTAACATGGTTACTACTATTAATTAATAAAAAAAAAGGACCACGTGTTAAAACTCATCATGTACTACATGAGGCTTAGAGGCAGTTTTTCTACTAGAGGTCCTGAAGTTGGATTGAGTAATGATCTAACACCAAATGTAATGCTATAATGCTGTCAGACGCTGATGTAGCGGGTCAGAATATACTGTGATGTGGCCTGTCAGATAGTACGTATTTGACCCGTCACATTAGCATCTAACGGCATAAGACCGTCAATATCTAGCATTAGATCATTTTCAAAGTTCAATTCCCATGTGTATAGGATTTGTTATGCTTATTTGTAGATCTATTTCTACTTATTGTACATTTCTTTGAGTTATATTTCAGTATGACTTATATCTATATATGCATTGATTATTATACTGTTAAAATGTTGATTGTAATTCTACTTTTCCATAATAAAAAAAAAACAAAAATGAAAAAGAAACTCTCCATGTACTACAACTAGGAATCTTAAACATCCAATATATCCTTCCGATTATAAACAATGTCTCTATAATAGCCAGCCTTAAAACCTGAAAATTATTTGTACTTACTGCATAGTGTCTACTAAATTAAACATTATAAACACTTTTAAAGGACCATTGATATCCTCGAACAATCTTGACAGACCAATTGAATTCAAGAATCCCATTATAAAATTTCATCCAATTGCCCCATAAAAAAACACACATAAAGGTGACAAAACCAGTCAGTGTGATCCACACCAAAACATTCACAAGATAACAGCCCAAAAGTGTACATACCAGCTGGTAATGAAAATGAAAATTTATGTCCTATGACAAAGCATGTCTCATCTGTATTATACTAAATGTCATTTTCAAGATTGAAACATCGAAGAAAATTTGCTACTAGATATTATACAATTATATAATAAAAATATCCAAGGCCCAATTATACTTGGAGGCTTTTCCTTGAATGCGCTTTTGTGTTACGGAGTACTGCTTATTGTGATATTTATTTACGAGTGACGATATGTCATTGATTTAAGCAGTAAAAAGGATTTTAGTAAGAACTGGTTCCCTTCCACAACATTTGAAGCCATTTTCACATGGATAAAATAGAAGCTAAGATACTTATTCTCCAGAAACGTCAACTGAATTTGTCTCCTGTATAGCATGCACAATGTTTTAGATCGGAATATATATATATATATATATATATTGAACACGATCATTACGAGTCCGGTTCACCAACCCACTATGAGCGGGGTTACACTGCCCACTTGTGACGTGGCGCACATATGGTCACCGGTTAACAAAATTATGATCATTACATCTAAATACATACGAATACCAATTATATGTAGTACAAGGAGAATGATTAACCTACCAGACAGTATTGGACAAATAGTAGAACCAAAAAACTTATATCTTTGATAATTAATCCATGAAGAAATAATCCCTTTTTAATCAGGAATCTTTTAGCCCTAAATGACTTTGAGCCATATGGGACACCGTGTTGTGCAGTGTAGGTACTAGAAAATCTTATCTTTGCCTAATCAATGAAGAAATCTTCCCTTCCAATAGAAATGCCACAACTGGAAATCACACTGTATATAATTTGAGGATCTCTTGCTATTCACTTAAAAAATCTAGCTAGAAAGAAAACCAATAAATGTCTTTACACATATATTACCAACAAATGTTACTTTATTAAAGCTAATCTTTACCATTTCCAATTCCAGAATGATGCATGATTATTGGATGCTTCTTCAGCACTTCAGTTGCTTAACACTTTTCCACTAGGGTTGTCTCTGTCAAGCCAATGAAATATGGTAATGTACAAGAAATATACACAAGATATATAACTTTTGTACACACCTTATTTTATTTACTTAAATGTCCTTTGTCTCATATTCTTTGAAATCACAACTTTTAGAGATTGTGGGTAAATTTAAGGGTATGTGTACAAAAGTTATACGCCTTGTGTGTACAAATAACACTTCTCGTGATATACATAGGAAAAATATGAGAAGTGTGTATGTGTACAAAATTTGTACACGTACTCATGAATTTGCACATCCCCACTAAAAAAAAAAAAATTTGCCCTTTTATAAGGAAGACGGGGTTGAAAATATTTAAGTAAATACAAGGGAGATGTAAAAATTTTGTACATAAAGTATGCACAAATAACATTTCTCGGAAATTTGTACACGTACTCATGAATTTGCACACCCCCACCAAAAAAAAAAATTGTCCTTTTATAAGGAAGACAGGGTTGAAAATAGTTAAGTAAATACAAGAGAGATGTAAAAATTTTGTACATAAAGTATGTACAAATAACATTTCTCGGAAAGATATAGTCCATTCATGTTCTACCATTATCCAACACCATCTCCTTCTTTTTTTTTTTTTATTATAAGGGGGATGGGGGAAGGGAACAACACCACCTACTTCTAACATATAAATAAATTCTCGACGCACTAATTTAAGTAAGATTTATGAAAAATAATTAGCAAAAAGATACATGGTAGTACTCTCAATAATTTGTATTTTAAATAACTATGAAATTATCTCTCAGTTAGCAAACAACTTTTTTTTAAATCTTTCTAATTTCTATTAAATTTAAAAATAATTAATAGTTGGAGTTGCTACTAGATTTACATACTTCTCAACTGTTATTTAAATTCTGCAATTTATTTCCAATTGCCATATATGACTTTGAACTTTGTACATTAATTAATTTGCCACTAGACTAACTTATCCCGCATTCATCACTCCGTTATTCACCAATTTTCAAGTTTAAACAAATTGGATACGAAAATGTTATCGGTGCAATAAAAATATGCAACAAATTGTACACACATATGGCTCATGTGATAATAGTTAATAAAAAAGTGATAGATATGTATGAGTTAACAGGATCCTACCAATCAAACGCATTTCACCTGTGAAATTTAGTCTATCATTTCGTCAAAGTTCATAATTTTAAATTCATGATTGACAAAATGATGTGCAAATATCAAATTATACGTTTAAGCGCACCATGATACTGCTTAGGTATCCAAAAATGTTTCTATTTTTTTTTCAAATTTTAACCATTAGAGCACTAATAAGTAATTGAAATAATGCATATAAAACCGGAAAATACATTTGAAATGGCAAATATTACAGAGATCGGAAGAATCCGATCTCCCAAATTTATCACACATATTTCTTCTATTTAATAGATTTTGAAATAGTATTTCTTTGCATTCTTGCTAATAAGTGCTAGGTACTTCATACATTTATTCCCCAAAAGAAAAGTAGACTCAACTCTCACCATCGGATCATAATTACAAAATTAAGACAGCAATTGCAAATTATTTAGTGAACTTCAAGCAGAGAAAAAAGAAAAAATAGAAGAGAAATAAAATAATGGTGTGTTTGATCGCAAATTGTTTTACATTGGAAAATGTCATCTTCCATCTCAATTTTCTTAGTATAATCAAACTCAACGTTATTTTCCACGGAAAATATTTTCTATCTTAGACCAAAAAGTGAAGATTTTCTTTGAAATCAAGGAAAATGAATTCTCATGATGGGAGGTGGGGAAATATTTTTCATCGAAAATAAATTCCAATTCCTTTTCCACCATCTAATCAAAAGCACCATTATATTCAAACACTAGATGCATTGTGCTGTTATGGAACCAAACATGTGATGTGATATAATACTAATCGCTAATATGATTTGAGGAATGTGTAATAATATATTGATATTATATCATATACCACTATCTAATACTGTTACGACAACAAACATTTGGTACTTGAATATTTTTACCAATTGAAATATTTGTAGAGTACCCTACCAATTCTATGGTACAAGCAAGTTGTCACTTTTTGAGCGAAAGGTTGAATGACATTCTCTTATTAACCACTAGTGCAACAATTAGGTACACCGACCACGTGTTTCCCACGTTCTCCTACCATTTTCACCCCCATTGGCTTCATTTTCAAAATGGTCCATATGCTTGTAGAATATTTTCCTTTCTCTTTTTTTTTTTTTCTATGTTATTTGTAAAATGAAAATTCCATGCCAAACTTTTCATTGTGTGCTAAGACGAGTACTTAATTATTTTATCATTTGACATACTATGTTAATTAATTAAGGTTTCAGGTTCGCACCTTCCTATTCATGTCACTTTCCAGATAAAATTCATGTGAAATATTGTTGAAATTTCTTGATTGATCTTGATCAGGTATTTAGGTTGAACCCCGATTACATCAATTTTCAATGAAAATTAAGTTCTAATAATCCTAATTCTAGTATGACCTATAAAGTTTTGAATGATATTTTCCTTTTATAAATACAAAATAATGTAACGAATGAAGTTATAATTAATTGGAAAAGTTGGTTGTAAATTGATTGAATAAACAAACAAGTATTGGCTTGGTTAATTATGAAAATTTGATAGTCCTAAGGTCAACTATATCATATCATCACATAAAAATATAATAAAAATTACTATATCATCAATTATTGAAGAGCGGCATCTTCTGAAAGTAATCAAGTAGTCTACAACTTGATTCTAGCATAACCATAAAATTATCAAAAACTTTTTAAGATACAAATACAATGGTCCGATCCATACATAAATTTGTTTCCTTGATTTAGATTTCATTACTACTTTTTAACTTAAATTATTCAAATCTCATACTCGATGATTTGATCACAACAATCCATATTAACTTTAATTCACGTCTCCTTCGGTTTATTCTGAAAATAATTGTAATTATAATTATGTTTTTATAGTTAAGATTGGAATCCAAGGGAACCTTTTGACGCGTGCGTCTTGTGTTATTGGTGTGAATACAAAATAGATAAAAGTTTAGGCATGAAACATCGCGCCATAAAACAAAAACATGGAAGCAGCTTATATTCTTTAATTACTTTATTATCATCAATCATAATGGCTTGATTAACTGTGAATGATTTACTTATTAATTAATCATATTCTAATGGAACTGTTATTATTATTATTATGACGTTTATATATGGTTTAATTAATCAGGAAAGAACAAACCCACTTGTCGATCACTATATAATTATAATAATAATAATAATAATAAAAGAAAAATAGGAAACTAAAAAAAATAAGAAGGTGTTACAAGCACATATATCATATTACAAGTCCGGATGATTATATATTTTACTTTTTCGATGGATCTCTGGAGTCTGGTCTACAAATTAAAAAAATAATAATAATAATAACAAATAAATCATGAAATCATATGTGGTTTCGTGAAATTACATGCGGTTACACACACACGGATGTTGTTTATTGGTAACCGAGCTCTCTTATGGAACCCTATAAACCTTCATAGAAAAGGGACCATCAAGTTATCACAGTATTGTATCAAATTGTTTGAAATAAAACACGGAAAGAACATATAACAATAAAGTTTTTTTTTTTCCCTAATTGATTGATGATATGCGTAATAATGGGAAGGAAATATATTATAAATAATCCATAAGTTTAGATTTAGCACTACTAGTCAATGAGAAATCAGATAGTTAAATATAGTATGCTCAATAAATCAATTAAGTTGGCCCGCTCTATATATTTACTCGTCAACCATCCACTCATAATTTAGAATATCACAATCGATAGACATATGGTACTGAATATTCACTTACTAGCTAGGGGATATATATATATATATATATATATATCCTATCGTATTATTACATAAGAGTGAATCATGGGCCTATCGTCCTGCCTTTATTTTGTCGTTTTGTGCTCTCTGTTTTTTTTTCTTTTTCTTTTTTTTTTTTCAATTCACCTTGTCGTTGGCTATTTTTAATTCGTTTTATTTGAATGTCAATAGATTTTGAGTATAGTTGCAATTTAAAAACTATCACTATTTACAAATCAATTTAAATTTTAAATTTTTGGTACATGACAACATACTATCAAACCACATATTTAATAGGATATAACTTTTCACATCATTTTAATCATTACTTCTACTCTATATGACATCATTACTTGACGACATATATTCAAAATTTGATTTTTAAATCCATTTATAAATCACCTCAATTAAAAATGGTTTCCAACAGATTTTCAGTGGCTGCTTCAAATCATAATTATATATAGTTCTGACTCATGTGCAAATTAAGTTCTTTGATTTTGCATGAACAACGAATACATGAATGGATACATCCAGTGGGTGAAATAGATCAATCTCTATTTCTCATTGCTTGCATATTTTCTCTCTGATTCAATTCTTAAATTATTTTATAATTTGCCAGGGTCTACATGCCTCTTGTTCATACTATAGTTACTGCAAGTGAAACATAGATATAAGTGAACCATTTAACTTTGCTGAAGTATCCTTATATTCTCTCTTTGATCTTTGGAACATTTTTGAAAAATTTTAGAATCCATTTGACGCATAAAGCGCGGTAAAGAAAATATACAACATTGTACCTTTGAAGCTGTGATGTTTGGCAAGAGGCGTTGCGACTCTTTTTAGTACATTGATTTATTTTGCTTCCTTTTGAAACAAATAGAATTTTTCAGAAGCTTTTTTCGCGTTGTGTTTATGCAAATGCAAAAATTATCCACTTGTACAAAATGGATGAATAATGAATATTTAAGCTTTTTTTGAATTCTAAAATATGTTGAACTTTAACGTGTACTTACAATAAAACAGCGCGAAATCGGTAACACGTGCAACGTACGTGTCTACTCTAGTGTGTGTATATATAAATATCAATTATTATCAAAGCAACCAAAGTACAAAGAAAAATTCCACATTAGACAATAAAAAATAAATATTAAATTAAATCTGATCTCTAGATCTTTCCATAATCATACAAATGGTGATCTCATGTTTCCCCCTTTTTTTTAAACAAATGTTGATGTCATGTTTCCCCCTTTTTTTTAAACAAATGGTGATATCATGTTTCTTGAGTAATAATAATAAAAAGAAAACAACAGGCCAAGATTAATTCTTCTGTTTCACTTTTTTTTTTTCTCCTTAATTTTTAAAATCAGAGTGATGTAGAGTCCATAATGTATCAAAATATTTGCGGGAAACATGCACCGCGTGTATATCGAACCTTTTAAATTTAATAAATAATAAATTATAGAATTAACTTTTTTTGTGTTTGTTGCTTTAAATGGGTGTTTGTCTCTCATTCAAAGTAGAAATGAGAAATTATAATCTCTTTAGCTCATGAGTGATTCTCAAATGATTGTTCATTGTTGTATGTACGGAAAGCTAAGAATGAATTACGGATTGGGAAAAAAAATTAAGAAATGGTTTACGTTCCCATTATAATGAAATGCATATACACACGCTGTGTACATGTGCGTAGGCAGATAGACGTATTTTTTGAATACAAGACAAGATGCACATGATTGTTTTTTGGAATGATATCATAAAGAAATTAAAATACATGACTTGTATGCAGTTATGCGCATCATATACTGGCTAGTAGTATGTAATGAATTCTCTATTTTATATTTTCATTATTTCCAAGAACACGTGTTAACTCATGTATCGAAACTCACATTACATATTACATATGGTAATTTAAAGAAAATTAAGATTGCAGATTGTATTCATGAAACTTCATTCGAATAATGACAGGTGTTTTACAGATAAAATTAGGAAAAGCATTAAAATATATCTCATTGGTAATGAGAGCACTGAAGAAAGAAAATATTTAAGTTCCACAATTTAATGTTTTTTAAAATTATATAACTTCTCAAAGTCAATAATATTGACATCAATTCCTTCTCCACTAGATTTTTAAACATCCATATCATTAGAGTAGCTATTCGGATCAGTAGCATTCGTGCAATGCACATAATAAACTATCAATAAATTGGAATTGGAATTGAAATTGTATAATAATTGTAGAGTAACAATAAAATTAAGATGCACATAGACAATAGCCCAAATCAACAACTTCATTAGATCATTAAAATATGTAACTCATTTGAAAACGTCTTTAAATATAATATTTGCAGCAAAGTAGAATTGTTTGATCCATATTTTTATCAATAATTTGCGTTAACATTTTTAAACAATGACATAACCCATTTCGTATAATAGAAAATTTTGGAGGTTAGTATTTGGATATAATCTTTAATTTGAAGAAGCAAACCAAATATGTTTGATTAAGGAAATTCTATTTAATTGCAATCCCTTGTATGTGATATATTCGTTGTATTGTAAACATGAACTCAACCATAGTTTTTAATGTTGACTCGGTGACTGTACTGGATTAATGAGTTTCTGGTTCAACCGATGAGTCATTGTTAATTCGGTTGCCAATTCAAGTATATATGGTTAATGATAAATTTTTTGAGTGAAAATACGCGAGAATAGTGATATATATATAATGAAAATTGTTTAAAAAAAAGTTCGCATAATGATTTGAAATCTACTACTTGACATGTAGGTCATG
Source organism: Nyctanthes arbor-tristis (assembly GCA_963692815.1). Lineage (NCBI taxonomy): Eukaryota > Viridiplantae > Streptophyta > Magnoliopsida > Lamiales > Oleaceae > Nyctanthes > Nyctanthes arbor-tristis. The sequence continues at coordinate 24,549 of CAVNYN010288423.1, read as the reverse complement.
AGTTCAATATTTCACCATTAGATTTGTAACAATATTTTTATGAAAAGTGAGAATTAGGCGGGCTTTACATGGGTTTTGATTTCGGAAATTATCTTTGATTGCTAACTCGGTTTTCAATTAAAGTATATGTGGCTAATAATAATATTTTTTTGAGTGAAAACATGCGAGAATAGTAATATATAAATGAAAATTGTTAACAAAAAAATGAGTTGGCACAATAGTCTAAAAGCTAGTTCTAAACATGCAGGTCATGAGTTCAATCATTCACCGTTACATTTATAACAATTTTTTTATGTAAAATGACAACCGGTATGGTATGACATTTATAACTAGAAAATGAGAAAAATCAATAAATAGTACCCGACAATTACTTCAATTGTGCCAGACAACTGTGATTTAATATATAAAGAGATTACACGAGTCCTATTCCTTTGTCATATGAACCATACACTATGACACCATATTGTGAATGTGACATGCATGATACACCATAAAAACTTTTTTTAATACTATTATACATATATCAAATAATATAATATTAATTAGCATAAACACACAAGAAATGATTTTGCTCATTTTATAGTTTTTATTATATACGAGAGAGAGTAGTATTCCGTGGTTTAAGTTGCTATTTATTTTAACGATTACAAACAGTGCGAGGATTCCAAGAATTTTGAATTTCTGAATTCCAACTAATCTTATTGAACTATTTTTACTAAAAAACAAATTAAAAGAAAATAAACGAGCATGATGATGCAATCAAGGGCGTAGTCAGCATTTCAAACTATCCCTAACTGAATTATTTTTTCTCCTAACTCAAACATATAAAAACATATAAAAAAAATCCTTTGAAGCCTAACCCAATTTGGGCCGAGCCGGGGCCAGGGGAGACCCCCTGGTTCCCCCTTTGGATGCAATAATATTGTGCATACTAATTAAAACGTGAAGAAAAGGAAAGAAAAATGCTTGTGGAAACTAATGCATGGTAAACGCAATATGTCAAGCTAGTAGGATTTAAGTACTAGACATCTAGTGTTATAGTGACACTTAATATTGATGTAACATAATATCAACGGCTGATATAAACACATCATCACTCCCACAAATCGTATTAGTGACTTGGATTATGTCACTATCTATCTATTTGGTATTGTAACGGCACTAGACGTTTAGTGTTTGATTAAAATCTTATGCTAAACTCTAGATTGATAAAGGAGATCGGATATTTAGATGGTATAATTTACCTATCTGTTTATTATTGATTGTTTTGAGAAAAAGAACAAAAAGAAGTCAGTAGTCTCTTTCTTTTTATTAAATATTATTATTGGAGATAAATATATCAACGGGCAGACGAGTAACGGAAGAAAAATAGGCCACATTTCCATAGCTTAGCCCTCTAAACTTCTATTATTTAAGTGATGATAGGGAAAGGGTGTGTGAAATGGAAAACTATGACCCATGCCTAATGAGTAATGACTTGAACTTATCAATTATTCTTAAGGACTTTTCTGAGAAGTAACAAAGAAACTTTTTATTTGCCTCCCATTTACTTCAAATTCGCGGGGTTTAAAGTAATAATCAACCAATGCCAAAGAATTGAGCATCTATCCTAAAAGTTTACAATCCGTTTGGAATGATTTATAATTAGTTTTATTTATAAATGGAAGTAATAATGATTGTTCTTTTATGATATGTGTAGACACTTACATTTGACACATAGTATTGATGTGATATGCATTTCAAATCATTGTAAATTGTCAATTATAATATTTGTCACATATTTAGTAAAGTACAACGATTACTTTTATTTATAAATAAGACAAATTATAAATAATTCCAAATAGACCCTAAACATATTAATAGGAATTGTTCAATTCCTTACAAGCTCAGTCGTTAGATTCATTGGTAATTTCCCAACAACCCTCCCTTTGAATGAAACAAATCCATCCCTTTTCCTCATGCTAGTACTAGCAAAAACGAATACTTGCTCTATCAAGGTCCGAATCTTTCACACTGTTTTAATCATTCTCACGTGAGTATAAACGCCTTAAGAATCAATTACGATTTTTTTTGGGGGGGGGGGGCCTAAATCAGCTACTACTTGTAAAGAATTAAGGACCCGTTCTAAAAGGTATTAATATTAGGAGGGATAGTCCGAACCTTTATAAATACTTTTACCCCATGTTTAACTGATAGGTGATTATGTTGTAATCTTAGAATGCTGGCCATAATAATATATTAGATTATTATGAGTAATTGTTTCAAATTCTAGTATAAGCTTTACCAAAACAGAGTATGTAGTGTTATTTATTTAGATTAGACTGGAGATTGGCATCAGTTTAGTTGACATTTTTATGTTGAGAGATGAGTGAAAAATCATAAATACATGTAGACACTCATCTATTTATTATCTAATTAAAAAATGTCAATTATATTAAAGACCAGTCTAAAATCTAGATAAATAGTATTATTTAAACTGAAACCGTCGACCTAATACTTCTCAAATAGTACTTAGTAATAATAACTTGATGGTCAATTTTTCACTTTAACGTTATTACCAAGAGTTTCTTTATTTAACTTCAAATGAAAAATCAAGTTTAGTACGTAAAACAAAAATATAAAATAACATTACTTGCACGGAAAAAAAATATAAATATCATGGCTGAATTATGTCCTTTTCATTTTAAATTTTTATATATCTTATCGATATTCTAGAGACACGATAAGTTGATCTCAACCAAACACTCAAACTCCAATCAAAGCAATCGTGACCATCCGGCAACCCTAACCCTAATGATCACATATTCAATTGATGAAAGTGACCTCGTACATTAAACATTTTCCTAGAAATTTGTGAATGATACTTCCCAACTTGTCCCTAAACCTAATCCCCCGTTACTCACTCCACACCCGCGTCAATCGTGACCGTCTTTTAATTTAATTTAAAATATTATTCGTTTGGTATTGTTTATAATTAAATTTGTTTATAATATATTTTAAATTTAAATTTTTAAAACAATTGTCTTAATTTGATTTATTAAATTTTATTAAAAAATAAAATTATTATTTGATGTAATGAATATTTGATGTGTAAATAAGAGAATATGACAAGCGTCTTAAAAATTTAAAATTCAAAATATATTATAAACGAATTGATTTATAATGGATACCATATATATTAATATAACTTTAACAGTAATTTTTAATTTATTATTATGAGCACCCTCTATGGTTGGGTAAATTGTACATATGGCCCCCCCAAATTTGCACTTTATATTTGCTGAATTACTGTTCTTATTACTTTTAAGTTTTAACGCCAGGGGTCCCATAACTTTAGTAAGTTGGCAGAATAAGTCCTTTTTGATTGCTTTTGTACAAGAATTTTGTTAAATATTGTTAAAATTAACTTTATACTATTATCTCTTCATATAAAAAAATAAGAGGGAAACTCACCTGAACAACACCCCACCACATTCCCTCGAATGGCTGGCATTCCCGGCAAACTCGAAACGACAACTTTTCGACTGCCGAAAGCTGCCATTTTGGCAGCAAAGGATGTGTTGGGGGATCGGTTAATTTCTTTATACATTTTTTAATTTTTACATTTCTCTTATTTTTATTTAAAGAGACAATGATATAAAGATAATTTAATAGGATACTTAATAGAATTTTTAGACACAAACTATTAACATGGTTCTATTGTGTGAATTTATAAAAGGTTAATGGGATTTTTAGACAGAAGCTGTCAACGTGGATATATCTTGTGAATTTATAAAAAGGTTGAGAACCATAGTTTTAAAAGAAAAAAAAAAAAAGAAAACAAAAAAAGAATGATGACCTAGCCAATGTGAAAGAGCAAAAGTTGGGGATTTTTTTAACTTCAACAAGACAAAGATTGATATTCTCCAACCAAATTTTCAGGTGGCGGCTCTAATGGATGCTGGTTTTATAAGCTCCACATTTTAAGCACTGATACAAGGGAACAGAATCTAACTTCACTAAAGTTGGACGTTAGATGAATTTGTGATGACTATATCAAAATATTTGAAAATTTTCAAGACCTTCGAAAGGTGCCTTCTATATGACTGCGTGGATTTACGCCACATTAGAAGATAGATAGCCGCTATAATGTGATTGTCAAAATGTTTACTCTTCTTAACTCATTTCTATTACTATACTTTAAATGTTTATGTGTTTATAGAAACTTATAGAACTGAAAAAAAAATTAAAAATAATATGTTAAAACAATACTCCATTTGTGGGTGCTATCGGCACAATATACTTATTTAAACCATGGCATGTTGACCAAAGCTGCCCATCTACCTTGTTAAATCAATGGTTGATAAATTCCACAAAAGACCGAATATTTTATGTAATATGGAAATTATCCAACAAAACACCGGAAAGTACCTCCTTTTTTTTTTCCTTTTTTTTAAACCAGAAAGTACCTCTTATTTTTGAACACAAGCATATAATATATACACCAATACACCATGATCATACAAATTTTGCTAACATAAATTTCAAACATCAAATTAATTAAATTATTAAATCTACAATTAACTCTAGTTACTTCTAATTACAGAATTCGCGAGTTTATCTCTATTAATAAAAAGCAGATCTTGTTAAATAAGATTAGTATTATTACACAATAAAACATGTGAGATTGTTATATATTGTTGTAATCAGACATAACTGATTTAACGTGCTAAACATATTTTCAGACATGATTTCCTAGATCCTTCACAAATCATGGCGAGCAAATTTTTTATTCCAAAAAGTAGAAAATGATATAAAGCTAACACCGTTAAATTTACCTTTTATTTTTTCTCTTTTTCTCCAAGCATCTCTGTTAAGGACAAGGGAAAAAAATAAATAAATAAAATAAAAGCATTAAATATTCTTAAATTTCCCTCTCTACTTAAATTGACCGGAACTCCACTTATCCCTTTTCCCTCTATATAAACCTTTCCAGCCATTCTCTCTCATCACCACCCTTCTCTCCTCTTTATACATTCATATATGGTTTGATCTTTTTTCTGCAACTTCTCTGTGTCAGCAATGGCGGGAACTCTACAAAAACGCCAAAGGGACGAAGAATCGGACCATGGCAGAGTCGAGTTTGATGAGTCAAACTCGAACTCAAAGCGCCAGAACTCGTTCAACAACATAATTTCCATTCTTGACGATGAAGAAGAATATGAACCCAATCAAGATTTGTCAGCCATTTTCTCAACCCTCCAACAAGAACTTTCCTCTTTGAGTTCCGACGCCGCCTGCGATGGCGCCACCACCTTTGACTTTGATTATATGCCGTCCGCGGCGGAGGAAGCTGGGCTAAAGCATGAACACCACCAGGAAACTGGTAGCGGTGGCTCAGCCACCTCCAGCTCCGGCGGTGGTGCTAAGGAAGAAGGAGAAGAAGATGACGACGGTGTACGAGTTATGAAACACCTCCTTGAGGCCTCCGACGACGAGCTCGGGATACCGACCCGAGTCGATGAAGAGATAAATTACGGGGAGAATCCTCCTTTTTCCCTTTCGGATGGATTGTGGGAAATTGAAGATGAGACTGCTAATTACTATACAGTTTTACAGTCTGAACTTTTCATGTAGTTATTTGGGGAGTTGATTAGAGAGAATAGAAAACTTTAGGGGTGTAAACTGTAAAGTGACAAAGAAAAGAATCGGAGGGGAAAGGAAGAAAAATGGACATACTTTTGGGGGCTTTCATTTTGGTCCGTCATCTTTTGTGGAACATCAAATATTCTCCACTTTAGTCTAGAGACTATAAGATTTAGAAGGAGCAAGTGAAACCAAATGATAACCGTATTGTTAAAAATTTATGAAGGACGGATTTGTTATTTCAATTCGACTAGACTGGACCGGACTAGAGCTAGATTATAAAATAAAGATATAGCCAAATTTAAGATCATTCTTCCTATAAACAAATCTTGTAAAAATAGTTAATATTATCACATATAATATTGTAGGAAATGTCTTATAGTTTGAATAATTGTTTGCATTGACTATAATAATAAAACTAAAGATGAAAGGCATTGATGGAATTACAATATCATTTTCCCCCTTTTATTTTTTATTTTTTCCAAAAAAGGTATAATTTTATCATATATATATATATACAGTAATTTTAAAGCACTTCTCGGAAATACTGTTACATCACTTCTTACCATATGTGGCATACATCGATGCATGCCACATGGATTTGAAATACACGTGGCATGCATTGATGCATGCCACATGAGGTAGGAAGTGCTGTAACAGCACTTTCGGAAAGTGCTTGATCATTTTAATACAACACTATCGGGAAGTGCTTGATCATTTTCATACATATATATATATATATATATATATTTCAAAACTTCCCAATGGGTGTTAGTTAAGAATCATTTGCCTTTGGAACTAAAGTTGCCTTCTTTTGGTAAAAAACATAGCTGTGAGTGTCATGTTGACCTTTTTCGAGTGAATTTTTCTTTTTAAAGTAATGATCTATTTTTACTCTTCGCCCAATTGAAAGTGGGAATAAAAGCATGTACAACTATGAAAATGCAACATGACCGCAATTTCACATTATCGAAAAGATATTGTTTCTTTGAATCCACTTGGCCTGTCTTTCTTTATCTTTTAACATGTAGTGAAATAGAAGTAACAACCCAAATAATCAAGTGAGACTATTTTCTTTCCTCTTTTCAGTCAGTTTTCAGTTTCTTAAAAAAAATTTAATACCATTTCTTGGTATCAATATGGTACCCACGGATGAAATGATAGAATGATGAGAAGACATGTGACAGTAGGGGGTATATGTTAATTTTCTAGTGGTCTACGTGATGTAACCGGTACCATTAGTAAATTAACTAGCTAGTAGTATAATGCAAAATAATAATAATTCTAATTGGACAAAAAATAGATAAGTGTGACAAAAAACATGTTTCTCATGTGATTACTATTGATTTAAATGTGATGTATAGAAAAAAAGACCATGTCATTGTTAATTTTGCTCAATTTTTTGCATGTGTTTTTGTTCATATAGCACAATTGATTAGAAAATTTTTCCACCTACAAAGGGATCAAAGGGTTATTCTCTTATAAAATCAATTTGATGATGTGATTTAATAAAAAAATGGTAGTTGGTTTTATGAAAAAAAATGTGATGAAGTTGGTTTTGAGACAAAATGGTAGTTGGTTCTGAGAAATTTCTTAAGAATTTATTACTTAGAATAACTTACAATGTGATAAAACTACTACTTACGGGGGATTTTATGCTATCCTTATAGCATTTCTAGTGTGGGCAAACAACTTAACTATGGGGTTTCCCCCACTATGCTAGTATCAAGGGGTAAAAATCTAAAATTTGACAACTTTGGAGTGAAAAACGTAAAGAAAAGGTTAAATTTAGCCTATCATTTATCTTTTCCCCTATCATTTTTCTCCTTCACATTTTTTCTTCCTTAGACTTTCTCCCTAACATTGGAAGTGCTCTTACAGAAGACGACAAGAAAATTGTGCACCAAAAAGTTGGAGAAAGCATATTGGGTTCCAGCCGGAAAAAGGTCGCAGCCCTTCTATGCGAAGTAAAAAGATGCATAATTGTTATCTTTGATTTGTAAATTAAAAGAATAATACTGATTTGCCCATTATTTTTCCATATTCCATGTTCCTTTTTGTACATGTGTTCTATTATTGGATTGTTACATTATTGTATCACTCAACTTACATAGAGTCATAGAGAAGGGACATGTAAAAAGAGATGGAACATTTAATTTTTTTTTCTGGTCTATGTAATAAGTTGGTACAATAATGGGCCGACATGATGATATGAGATCTCATCATCTCATGACGTTGAGCCACGCTACTTGAATGCAAATAAAAGTTGGTATGATATACTTTTTCTCTATAGTATCTTATTTTTAAATCAATGGTAATGCGGTGTGCGTGTCTATAAAATATACACATAAAATATTCGTAACAAACTATATTGCGTGTACAAATAGGATAATTTGACTCCCAATACCCATTCTATGTGCAGTGCCACATTGATGTTGGGACTAGTAGAAGCAACACTGTCAGTTGATATTGAGAGTTTTGGCCACTCATGATATGATATGTGAAGATTCAAATATGTTTTAGATAACTATAAAAACATTGTCTGAAGTACGAGCAATTAAGAGAAGAGAAAATGCATTAAAACAAAAATTGAATCAATTATCCGATGTCGGGGTTGCAATATTCTCGTTTCTATTTAACATTACTCTTCATGGAACAAAATTCTAGTACATATGCTAGCTAGAGAGATCGGAAGTTTTACTAAATAACCAGCAGATACAGTAATTTTACTTAAAAGTGTTTATAAAATCTTTATTTCTTCATAAAATTTGAAAAATTTTGCGGCCGGCCTCCCACTAAATGCACCCATGTAATGTAAACAATGTAATAATAACAAATTATACGTGTATCCTTGATTCCCCCTTCCCCCCTCCTAAAAGGAAAAAGCTTTCTCACTTACTCACTTACCATATGTACATTTAAAAATGATTTCTCACCATATATATAGAGAGATGTGGTGGGAAATTATTAGACAACTTATATGTGAGCTCCTGCTATGTTTGTATCTGACAAAATAATCATACTAGACGTATGGGAAGAGATCGAGGCTATGCATATATCCTCATGAGGAGACATAACTTCATGTTGCAACCTGTAGGGTCGGAAAAAAATATTTAAAAAGAAAAAGGGTTGGGAGATGAGATTGTGTGCACTAATCATCTAACCATGTCGAGGATGCTTAATGCAAATTTTCCATACTTGTAACACCAAAATTTTAAACTCCTTAGTTTAAGGCACCAAAATTTTAAACTCTACATATTCCATGCATCTAAGACATTTTAAAAGACGCACTTACCTTTCATCATCTTATAAGTAGTTAAGAAATAGTCATCGTTTATGACTATCTCCACTTTTACGAAGTGTTTCTATTTAAGAACCTGGTCAAATTATCAGATCCACATATTTTATGGTACTTGGATGCAGTAGCATATTTGAGGCTACGCCTCTTAGGCAACTGCTTAGGGGCCCCTGAAAGATGAAGTTGAATTCCATTTAAATTTCTTTAGAAAACAAAAAAGAAAAGTTTAGTAGGACTCAAAATTCCGATCTGTATTGTTGGAGGCCTTTAATACAAAATTCACTTAGGGCCTGTGTAATATCAGGAAAATCATCTTCCTGATATGTACTACACAAATTTTTACCACTTATTTACATAAAAATTATTTTTATTTTTAAATATAAATAAATAGTTTGTGAACGGATCATAATGTGTATTTGAACGAATAATTTATCAGATTTTTAAGCTAACGCAGGCATTATTGTCTAAATGTGAGTGCGCCTAATGGCTATTGAACCCTTATCATATATGCTGTCCATCGAGCTAGCAAATTGAAAGGTTCCCTGTCGTTTTCAGACTAATTTCTTACAATTTTCAATTGTATATACTTTATTCTTTCATGATAATCTTTTATTTTACAAAATGGTGTGTGTATATATATATACACACACACATATATAAACTAAGATTATTTAACAACCCTTTCTTAAGATAGACAATGGCCAAATGTACACATCAAATTACAAGTTCCATTGACGATAGAGATAGGTATCAACCATCATACAAATTGCCATAAAAATTTCTCCAAAATATTGACATTAGCGGTCACAATAACTTAAAATTTAATCCATCAATAATTGTCATATCTGTCGACCTTTTTATTCGTTGGATAAGTTTATCTAAAATTTGAAAAGGGATTTGTCGTAACACGTTCATTAATTACCCATCAAAATCTATCTGTATAATTTGCCATATATATAAATTAGGTTAGGTCTATATATATGAGAATACAGTTGTTTAAAAAAAAAAAATTCCATTAGCATGAATACAAATTTTTATAAACCACACTAGTGGCGAATACTGAGTACGGTATCATCTAATGTTGGAAAAATCGAACCTTCAAACAGCAAAAGTATGTTCATTTAATTATTTATTTTATGCAGTCCATGCTCTCGTTAATTAATTCTGAAAGACCTAATTAGGAAAACAAGTAGAATTAATTTGTCAAGTTGAAGTAGTCGTTACGTTGGTTGTTCTTGTCTCCATTATTATCCTTTTTACAAAAATGTCAAACTAATTAACACGAAAATGAATATATAGAGAATATGAAATTTGTTAAGGAGATATGTAAGGCTACTGTTAAGGAGATAGATGGCTTATGTGGCGAAAATCTAACAAAAGCTTATGTTTATTTATGGGGTGGGGTGGGGTGGGGTGGTTTTTAATTTTTTTATTATTTTCAAACTTTTTTTTTTAAAAATTTTAAAAGGTTTAAGGGGGTATAATCGTCTTTTTGTTAAAATTTTAGTGGAATAGTGCAAAAAGGGACGATTTGTGCATATTTATCAAATGTTGAGAGCTGTAGAGTGACAAAATAAAGGTTAGAGACGAAATCAAGACTAAACTGAAAGGTTGGGGACGATTTGTGAAATTAACCCTCTCCTTTTTTCCCTTCCTGTTTCTCTTTTGATTTTTTCCCCATTTACATTTATGTTACCCTTTTTCTGGTTGATTTTTTTAGACTCTTTTTTTTTCGATTACCATTCTGCGTTTGTTTTTGTTACTTTTTTCTGGATGGTAACATTTGCTCTATGAATGGTAACATTTTTTTTTTTAAATGGTAACATCTATTACTATGCTTGTGGCGGCGGTGATTGTTGGTGGTTCGGAGGTGAAAAGGGTGGCAGCGGCTACACTGAACACAACTACTTTTTTATTGAAAAATTACTTCTTCTAGTAATTGTTATTATTATAATTATAATTTACAAAAAATAATAATTAATTATTAATAATAAAATTAATAAAGAACTGAATTTTAATTAAAATTGTTTTAGGTAGTTTTATAATACAAAATGACATTTTTACAATTACTTTTCAATTGACGGGTATTTTTTAAAACCCTATTTCAAAATGTGGTTTTTATATAAAGAACCCTAAAATCTAATTTTTTTTCTTCAGCAACAAAATATTTATTTACTGGATCTTTGAAATGGCGATCCATGGAATTTTCACAAAAGTAGTGTGTGGTCTGATTTCCTCATTAACCATTAAGTTTCTAGTTCTAATTAGAGACCCAGTTAATTAGTCGAATGGGTCAGATCCTTCACTATAATCTGTTTCTAATTTAGATGGCCCATTTTCCCTTTCCAAGCCTTAGGGAAAATAATGCTATCCATCTGATTATTATTGCGGACATGTAAACAGACAACCATTTCAATAAATTAATATTTTTTCAGGATTAGCCAGTTATTTTGGAGAAGTGCTACATGTCGTCAATCTATTAATCTGTGTCATATGCGCAATGTGTTCTTTTCAAAAGAAAAAAAAGAACAGTCTTGGCGATGTGAAGAGTGTGGTACTGTGCTTATGGTATTCTATACTCTGGTTTTGAATCTTATATCACTTACATAATATGTGTGTGTGACATATATATCATTTCACATCTAATAAAATTATCATAGTTTTATTAGATGATGCGTGGTGTCAGTTTACCGTGTCTGCATGTTCTGTGTTCCTGTTAACAAAAATGTAAAAAGCTTTAAAGATAATGAAAATAGGATGTTTTAGAACATATATAAAGTTCCTAATATAGTACCTGATGTATTAATTAATATGTTACCAGCGAATGAGGCAGTGGAGTGGGGAGGGGCAATGACATATATATATATATATATATATATATAGTAAGAGGTAGATGTGATTTTTGATTAGACCACATTATTTGACTTTTCTATTGGACCATAACATGCGTCTTGTACCATAAGAAAACTAGTATCAAGTATTGGATAAATGTATTATTATACATTATTTTTTTTTTTAGAAAGAAAAATTAAAATTGAACCACGAAGCGTCTTTTGGTACACTATGTGGACCGTAGGCTTTCAATTAATGCAACGTGACAGTGTCGTTGGTTGAGATGACTGTACAATTTCTAATAAATATTGAATTTGGATATTATTGGTTTTCAACTTTCATATCATAGGAGCAATTTAATTGAATGTCAAAGATCCTTTTTTTTTTTTTTTTCCGGGGGGAATGTTAAAGAAATTGACTAGGGACCAAAAGTACTAAAGTTACACATAACTGATCATTGACAATAATTTTGTTATTTTAGATTATATATATATATATATGTAATATGTTGATAGTTGAAATGTATTATTGAGTTCTCTGTCCACAGATATATATCCTGCATAAATTGTAATTCGATGAGTCTTATATTATTCATGATTATAAGCTAATATATACTAATTCATGATTGAGCTCGAATAGATTTTTGTTTTCTTTTTTTTTGCCGACAAGGCTGTGGCTAATTAAGCACGTAGTTTTGACCTACATCGTTTAATATGTGATGTAAATGAGAGATGTTAATTATAGTGGAACTCTGGCATTCAACGGAGTACAATTAATGGTTATTGCAATATATAGTATTTGTTTGTAAAAAGCTAAATTCTTGATGAGACGTTGAAACGAATTGCTATATGGAGGTGTCCTATCTATTCATGATTCATCTTTTTTTTCTTGAACACCTCTTGTGGATGGGTTTGACAAAATGGCTTGTAAGCCAAAAGGCTCGCGAGTGGGTTCATTGATTGGCAAGCCAAGCACGATTCAAAGGCGAGAACGAGTACTAACAGCTCGCCATGTTGCGAGCCACTCGTGCTTAGCTCGCTCAAGTTGGCTTAACAAGCAAGATGCGGAGTGGCTCAGCGTGCCTTTATTGTAGCAAAACACTGCCAAAATAAAATATAAAAAGGTAAAATTAAAAAAGTATATGAGCCAGTGAGCAACTCGTGCTTGGCTCACAATCAGGCTCATACGCCCTAACATTGGTGAGTTTAGCTTGGCTCGTGCTCACTTTGCATTGAGCTAAATTGATAGGCGCCTACTTGTGGATAATGATGCATCATTTGGGGAAGAAAAAATTTCTGGTACTTCAAGAATGCCAAAGACTCAATGGTCAATGGAGAATTTACATGTATATTCAAAATCCAAATTTAACAAATTGGGCCCCTAAAATATACGTGTCAGTTCTTAATTTCGTTATAAAGATGAAGTAGGTAGTTGTGGAATTCCTGAAATTTGTTGCCGGCGAAGGAAGCCATAAGAGCCGGCCAAGGATTTGTAGGGATTCTAAATATATCCTTTAAACCCAAACCCTCCATTTTTCCTTCCCCTCCCTCCCTCCCTCTCTCTCTTCCCTTTTATGATTTAATCTTTTCAACTAAAAATAAACTCATTTGTAATTTTATTACAGGACCACGACCAGTAACTATTCCACAAATCCTCTATTGATGATCGTTTTTAAGCATCGTACATAGGAAAAATTTTATTTTACCCACGTATGCATGTTATTATGTATGCGAGCAATACGTGAATACATCTAGGCTACAAGTACGGGATGCTTGTAACTTAGATGTTTGACACATATACACGTATAGATAATAACATGCATGTGTATAGGCAAAATAAAATTACTGTAGTAAATAGACCTCACCATTGGACCCAAAAAACCTAGTCTAGACCGATGGTTTAGTTAGTTTTGACACTCAAAGAGGGGGGGAGAGAGAGAGAGAGAGAGAGAGAGAGAGAGAGAGAGAGAGAGAGATGAAACCCCAAAAAAGTGTTGAAACCAACCAAAACTAATAAAAAACTGAAATCAACCCAACTTTACAAACACGTGTTGGTTTCGGTTTGTGAAATTTCCAAATTGACCAACGTCCACCCTTAAATTCCTAAGTCTATTTTGAAGTAAAAACAAAATGACTAACATGGCCATTTTGTCCCAAATACGCTATTGGCAAGATCAATACATATTCAAAAGTATGAATTGAATCTCACATTAATAAGTTTGTTAGTACTGGACCTACTTATATAGTTTCATTGAATAATACTATCTATCCAGTCTGAAGACCGATCTTCAATTTAATTGTCATTTCTTTATTGAATGCTAAATAATGTAATGCTTCCATGTATTTATGCACTTCCACCCATTCCAATTTGTATGATGCCAATTAAATTGGAGATTTCGCCGAAATGCCTCTTAACCTTTCGTTTTTTTGCTAGACACCCTTAACCCGTGTATTTTGCTATGAGAATGGCTTTTCCATCGTCTAATTTTGACCAAATTCATTAGATCTTTTTTTTTTGAGATTACAAAGGTGATTGTAGGGGTAGGGGATCGATCCCTTGACTAAGGGTTTAAGAATCTAATTTCTACCAAATTCATTAGTTGATCATTGAATAAAGCACTTTTTTACTAAATTAAAATGGGTTAATTTCACATATCATTCCCAACCTTTGAGATTATTATCAGTTGGGTAACTAAAATTTTTTTCAATGCGATGGGTCTTCAACCTTTCATTAAGTAGCGCAAAATGTCCTTTTTAACAGTTTCCGTCGAGTTTTCCGTTAAATCCTCAACCGAATTACCATTATACCCGTATCATTTTTAAATTAAAAATAAAAGGTTTTAAAGTATAAAAATAATATAAAAATTAAAATAAAATTAAAAAAGAAAAAAGAAAAAAGGGGGGATTCACCCCCAACTGGCTGCCGGAAATGGAGTAGTTTGCTATCATTTCCAGCAACCAAAGGTGGGGGGAGACCTCCCTTGAGCTGCCAGGTCTCCTCCCCACTTCGGCTGCCGGAACCTCCCTATAAGCTACCGAAAATGGCAGCCAATGTGAAGCAGAGAATCAATACTTTGTAAAGAAAACTTTAGTCAATGTGAAGCTAAAAACTCTCCCTCTCCCATTAAAACCTTGGACAAATATGAGATAATCATCCCATAATACATAGTTTTAATCCACCGAAAGTAGCTTTAATTATATCATATCATGTGAGATATACAAACACTTGATTATATTATTGACCAATAAATAGCTAAGATCAAATCATTTTTCTTAATTATCTTCAGTTGATCCCAAACAATGGCATCAAATCAGAGCCTAAAAGATTGTCAATGGGTTCTGCAAGCAATGAAATCAGACAGTCTCAACCTTCACAGTGTTTCCTTCTTCCTTTCGCAACCAAGTTCCGGTTATCACCAAGAAACAGAAAACTCCATCAACATAAACATTTCGAACGATGGCCTTATGTACTTCTCTCAGCTTCTTCAAGTTTTAGGAACGGCCGATGGCAACTGTAACTACCCGCTCCACTTTGACATGATATTGTCCGCTTTGGGCCTAGCCCGCACGGTTTTTGCTCTTGAGTTCTCACCCAAAAGGCCTCATATCATATGGAGTGTGTTTCTTGGCATATAAACTGCTCTCTTTTTCTTCCCCCAAGCGATGTGAAATTGAGCCTGTCACAATAGCCTCAATCCCACATCACTTAGGTAGAGAAAGTGAGACCAGTTTATAAGCCATGAGACCCACTCCATCTAACATGAGGCCTTTTGGGTGATAGCCCAAGAGCAAAAACCGTACAGGGTAGGCTCAAAGCGGACAATATCATGTCAAAGTGGAGCGAGTCTTTACAGATGGTATCAGAGAAGAGCCCAACTAGAAGTGTGGCCAACGAGGACGTTGGGCCCCTTTAAGTGGGGTGATTATGACAGCTTCAATCTCACATCGCTTGGGTAGAGAAAGTGAGATCGGTTTATAAGTTAAGAGACTTACTCCATCAATATCATGTCAAAGTGGAGCGGGTCGTTACAACAGCCAATCTTCATTAAAGAACTTGGAGTTCCACCAGGTCGAATGAGAGCCTCAACAAGTAAAAGATCTCCGGTTGTTGCTGGAAAACAGCTTGAGCATCAAGCAGCTACTGTTTCAAAGAAACAAATTTGATATAGAATGTTTATCAGAGTTAACAAATACATTGAGGATGAATAAATGCATTAAGGAAATCATGGTATCAGAATCAGGTATTGGTTCAGATAGAGCTAAACTCATTGCTTCAGCTCTTAAGGACAATGGTACTATAGAAGAGTTGCAAATATGGGAAGACTCAATTGGGTCCAAGGGGAAGAAGAGCTCTCAAAAATGATCAAAGTAAACTCAACTCTGAAGATGTTGAAAATTTTTCACTCGAAGACGATCACAGCAACACCTCTAATTTCAGCTGTTTTAGCGATGAATCGGTCTATGAAGGTCCATGTCTGGAGTGTAGATCACAACAAGAAAAGTTCCAAGGTGGTTGATGGCAGCTCACCCTGGGCCCCACCTTTGGCTGCCGGAAATGGTAGCAAACTGCTGCCATTTCCGGCATCCATTTTTTTTCGGGCATCCCTTTTTCTTTTTTTTTTTTAATTTTATTTTAATTTTTATATTATTTTTTTTATATTTTAAAACCTTTTATTTTTAATTTAAAAACAATAAGGGTATAATGGTATTTCGGTCCAGGAGTTAACGAAAAACTTGACAGAAACCGTCAAAATGACCTTTTACCCGACTTAATAAAAGATTGAGGACCCAGCGCGTTGAAAAAAAAGTTAGGGACCCAGTTGATACTAACCCCCAAAGGTTGGGGACGATATGTGAAATTAACCCAATTGAAATTGATTATAAGATACACTTAAATTGAAAGTAAATGCTTATTTTTAAGAAAAGTTCACACAAAAAATATGAAGGTCATATGAATAATCATCACGAAGACTTGGTGTGCAAGAAACACAAGATCTCTTACCTTGTATAGAATTACCATGCATAGATTGATTTAGTTTCCATAGTTTTATTGTATAAATATTCACTCGTTGATGAATGAAATATATTAGACAGCCATGTTCTCATTCTTCATATTTTTCTTCCTAAATTTGTTTCTACACTTATTTACTCAAATGGCGCCTAACGTTTAATGTTATTGAAGAAATGGCTATTATCCTTTTATTTAGGTAAAACATAGAATATTTTTATTAAATTCACTAAAATCCTCATAGATACTTAAAAAACGTAAACACAAACATAGAAAATTCGTTTAGGAAAAATTCCTCCATCTTTGCCCAAAAAAAAAAAAAAAGACAAAAAGAAAAAAAAATGAAAATAGAATTTAGATAATCTATCTACCAATAGCAGTAGCAAATTTGAGATAATTTTTTAATTTTCTTTGAATTTGAGATCAATAATGTATTTCATATTGAAGTGAGCATCGACTATGGTGGCGAAGTTGGAAGGAAAAAAGGACTTTAATGCATATTTTAGATAAAACTATAAAGGCCTTTTCAGTAAATTTAATATAACATAATCTATATTTTGCGTAAATAAAAGGGTAGGAGCTATTTCTACGACAACATTAAACGCTAGGGCCTATTTGTCTTGGTAAGCATTTATGTTATTAAATTTAGGGGCATTTTAGTTAATTTAATAAAAATACTTTGACTTTAGCAGTTAGCTAATGGAATTGGTCAAAAGGGCCATTCCCATAGTTAAATACAAATGTTAGAGGTGTTTATCGTAAGAATAAAAAGTTTGGGTCCATTTCTGTAGCAACCTCAGATGTTAGGGGGCATTTATGTAAATACGCCATAAAATTAACAACCCATGGTTTATGCTATTTGAACAGAAAGTCAAGTACAAAGTCTAATAAAATTGGCACGTGATCAAAATCACTTCACTTTTAAATCAATGGTAATCCGGGTCACATTAGGGCTGACTGAGCCAAAAAAAAAAAAAGAAAAAAAATGCCCAAACCAAACTGTGGATTTAAAACTATTGGCTTGTATTCAAAAGGATTAACATACTTTTTGTCCTAAAACCAAACCGTACCAAACCGCTTGAGAATGGATTGGATTAGGTTTTAAATTCAAAAATCATTTAAACCGAACCGAACCACTAATAATTCATATAATGAATTAAATATATAAATGGTAAAATATTTAAGTTAAGTAATTCATATAATGAATTAAATATATAAATGGTAAATTATTTAAAGTTACGTGGACCTTATAAAGTACCCGATTATAGCCCATTAATTGCACCAAGTTTTTTGACTCCTAAATCCCATTGGATAAGTGCAACAATTGTTGGATTTAAATATTTATTACTTGCAACGGATTTAAGTTAAATCTATTTTTGTTAAGTCGTTACATGGTAACACTTAGACTTACTTTGATTGGTTTATTTTGTTAGTCGGTGATATTAATACAATTTTTTACTCCTAATGATACTAACGTTTATGTTCAATGTTAAATTGTTGACTAATAAATGAATTGTTTAACTTTTTCGATGATACTAAAGTGTTCTTAAAACTGATCACAAAAAAAAAATATGGATTGGACTAGATTGTATTGAAAATTTAAATGGATTGGATTAGGCAAAAATTTTTTCAAACCGCTTTAAGTGGTTTGAATTGAATCTTTCACGGAAAAAAAGTGGTTTAAATTGAAAATTTATTGTGAACTGCCTAAACAGAACTGTGAACACCCCTAGCTCACATGTCTCTTTTATCAAGCTTTACACCATATTTTTTGTCCAAACATAATTATTCAACAAGCTATATAGTTATTTTTCAATGAGCACAATGCTCAATTCTTAAAATAAGCACTCACTCACATCAAGGTATAACCCATTTACAATAGATCTAAAGACATCTCTAATGTATAGTGATAATCATGAAATAAATTAACAATTGGTAAAAAAATGTTTATTTGACACATTAAATGCTTGACATTGTTATGGAGAATGTCATCTTATGACATTTTCCACGACAAATGTCAAGCATTAATTTATCCAATTAAAAAATTTCTCTCTCTTTCTTTTTTTCAAAATCCCTAATAATAATTTGACAAATATACAATGTTGACATTATTGCATTGGAGGATTTTTTTGAATGTAATGTCAATATTCTTTGACACATATACACTTAAAAAATTCTACCTTAACTTTGCATTACAGATGTTCCAACGTAATACTCATTTTAAACTAGCTACGAGTACGGTGCTCATCAGTGAATTTTTACCCCATTAAATATCACAATGCATACCCTAGCCCACCATCACTATATCCACTTATTGTGTTTCTTGCTTCAAGCTAAGCTCTCACTATTCTTCTCTTCCATTCCCGTTTCTCTCTTCCTTTTTCCTGTACAAGTGTCTGAATACATCAATGCAATCCCAAGCAATAAGCTTAGACAGAGAAGAACACATGTATATACTATGTATATATAGATAGAGAGACACATATATATAGATATATAGTGAGAGAGTAATGAAGAGAGAGTCCCACAAGTGATTGTTTTGAGGGCCATCATCTACTTTATGATCATGGAAGGTGGCACTGGTATCTCTATGCAAAGCCAGAATTTCCCATTTGAATTCCTTCAAAAAAGAAATTCTACAGAAGCAAGTTCCAGCTCAGGTTTTCCAGCCGCCGATTCCGGCAATTTGGGAGCCCTCAAGAAGGCTCAGCCTAAAAGAAACTCTACGAAGGATCGGCACACCAAGGTGGATGGCCGGGGCCGCCGGATCCGCATGCCGGCGGTTTGTGCCGCTAGGGTTTTCCAGCTTACTAGAGAATTAGGTCACAAGTCCGACGGTGAAACCATCGAGTGGTTGCTCCAGCAGGCGGAGCCGGCAGTAGATCGGCGCCACAGGTACTGGAACCATCCCGGCAAACTTCACTTCCCTTAACCTCTCCGTTCGGAATTCGGGCTCGACTATGTCGGCACCATTTCATTTCAGGAATAACTACTTAAACGAGAGGAGGGATCAATTTCACATTTCCAATCAGGGCCTCAAAATCTCAGATTTGATTTCTGGAGGTGGATTATCATTTGAGAGCAATTCTAATGAGAACATGAGCATGAGTACTTTGTTTAGAACAAAGCAAGAACCTGAAATACTTGAAAGTACTCAAAATGATCACATGTTAGTACAATCAAGTACGGGGTCAATTCCGGCAAGCCAGGGAGAGATTCCGGCAACAACGTTCCTGATGGTGACAAATCCTAGTAGCCAAGTGATGAGTGGTGATTCTTTATGGCCACTTCCAGCCATTGGGAACTCTAATATTTATGGAGGAAGTTCAATGCCTAGTGGTGGACTACATTTTATGAACTTTCCTTCACAATTGGCTCTTTTATCAGGGCAACAATCGGCGATGAACAATACACCGATGGATGGACATTTTCTTGGAAGTACACTCAATGGATTTACGCCAATCCCAGGCACGGCCGGAATTACCAGCTTGGAGGCTCAGGCCATGGGCCGTGGACCGCAGGGCAGCGACAATCTACACATTACAAGTAGTAATCATCACATATGATGTTGAATTTCACCACCTTCTTGAACTGTGGATATATCCTAATTTATCAATTAATGGTGATCAGCTGATGATCGCACTATAAGTTATATTACTTGAACTACATGTATATGTGAGTTTGATCTACAGTTTCATTTTTGCTTTTTTTTTTCTAATAATTGCTAGTAATTTAAGGTTTTGTAAAAATTAATATCAAATATAGGCATTATAACAGATATTTGCATAGTTCCTAGTTGATGATCATATGCTAGGAATTATATTATGAAGGATTGGTTATGTTCCTAGCTAGCTAGTTATTTTATTCTAATTAAGCCAATTTTAAAAGTAATTATACATATGCCTTGGGAGAAATTAAGTACTATGTAATTTGCGAGTACAACAATATATTTTCAGACTTGCTCAATTAGCAAACTAATAAGTTTTTCTGAAGAAATGTTATGTTAATTAGTAGATACATGAGCTTTTAATTTTCTTCAATACCATCCTCATATATATATATATAGGCAAAACCTGATTTCCCAAAACTTGCGAAATGAAATGGAAGACAGTAAGACTTGGATCAACACATTCTCACTTGTTGCAGTATACTGAAACGCTGAACTGAACTTTGTGATTTTTTTTTTTGGCCATATATTGATCTGAAACTCCATCCGAGACCAAAGGAATTCAATAATTCTCGATGCATAGTGTGAAATTATATGCCATTTCCACGTCTCCAGTAGTTCTGTTTTTCCAGGTGGCTGTAAAAGTGGTAATTTGAGATCTGACCCATTTCCTCTCATTAAAACTCCAATGAACATACTGAGTACCTGTGGAATCAGTTCTCCTACAAGTAAAACAGCAACATAATCATGGTGTTTTGGTGGTGTGATGAACTGGGGTTCTATTGATTAACCTATCAGATGAGTAGCTTAATTTCTTATTATAAACTCATCTTTTGATTACCTTATATATCAAATCGATGTGTAATTCATTCGCACCTTTTAATTTTTATTTTTTACTTCTGTTTGGAAGATCGGGGGTGGGGTACCTACCACACTTGCCATGCCAAGTACCAATCTGTAGATAAGTGAGTGAATATAAATGGTCTGTTGTTGGTGATTGATGATGAGTAGGTCTGTGTGCATGTGTGTGTGTCTTTTCAATTTATGGAATTGTTTTCTTGATTTGTTTGGGCATCTTTTAAGGAGTTACAGAATTAGTTAGGGTACTATCTGCTGGCTTTGCTTGGCTGTAATGGCCCAGTACATAGTACATTATTATTGCCATTCCTGCACATTTTTTTGTGTAGACAGACATATGCACTGTATTTTGTTGTTTTCTTGCAATGTATACTGTTCTTCCATCATATGTTCTTTCTTTTCCTAATGGAGTAAAAAAATAATCCAATTCATGATCAAATTATTCCTTTCCAAGAGATTTCCTTTGGGTCAAGAATTAATTTTGCTGATGAAAAAGGTGGGATTAATTACAAGTTAATAAAAGCTTATTATAAGAGAGAACCGTGATGATTCCGTTCCCTTGGCACAAGAGTGACTTTGTACATGATCACTAGAGTCGTATGCGAAAGGTTCCATTAGGGCAAAAGCCCAACCGTGCTGTATTTTGGAATACAAAACCCACCCAGCGCACGGTATTTTCCAGGTGCTACAAATATGGCGCACCACTGTAGCACCTGGAAACCAAATGCCATAATTGGCTTTTTTATTTATTTACGGAAATGCCATTAAACTTTAAGGCTTTTTCCCCTTGATACATTTCACGTCCTTTCTTTCTTTCTTTCTTTTTTTTTTTTTGACTACCAGTTCACGTCCTTTCTTCATTTCCTCACATTTTTTTAACATTTCACGTGTGTTTGGATTGCTAACCTTTTTTTAAAACAATTTCACGTGTGTTTGTGTACTTTATTCTTTTTTAATTATTTTATGTGTGTTTGGTTTCTTTACTTTTTTTCAAAGTTTTTAGTCTTTTGTGTTGATTTCTTCGTTTTAATATAGTGTTATTTTGAAATAATTATTATTTATTTAATCTACGTTATTTTGCTTAATTCGGTTGTTGTCAATATATAAATGGTTGGAAATAAAAGAAAAATAGAAAAAATTAGTTATAGAGAATATATAGAGTATGTGGGTTAGAGAAGTTTTTTTTTTTTAAAATAGAGGTTGTTGTATTGTATTTTAGAGTACTGATACTGTAAAATAGAGTATGAGGGTTGGGAATGCTCTCATGGGTACAGCTGCCATCAGGTATAGTCTTAGGAGATTGTAATATAAGGTGAAACAAGTGGTTGAAATTCAAAAGATATTTATGGCGTGTGGTTATAATCAAGCCATTATCAAATCCCGGGAGCAAATCATTATCAAATATGTGGTAGGTGAAATTGTAAAGTGAAAATTATAACAGGATAACATGAATCAAACACCATCATTTAAGCTTATTATTGATACGGTCATTCTAAGTTTTTGTAACTTTGAAGTCCCTTCTTTTATTAGAAAAATTAATTCTTGCCCCTACAAGGAACTTATAACAAAGTGAAACGAGTCATGGAAATTGAAAAGATATTAAAATGTGAGACTCAAATTTTGATTTCTTTCGTGGCTTGAATTACGTCCAAATTCAGAGTTTTGTATTTCTACGTTTTTTTTGTCCCTAATCTTTAGAAATTGTTTTTTTACCCTCAATTCTAATCTTTTTGGCGCTATCTATCCTATTGCACTAAAATGGACTACAATACTCTCCAACTTTCTATATATATAATAATAATAATAATAATAATAATAAGAATATAGTGGCTAGTTTCTTTTTTTCCGGCCTATTGTTGAGCACATTAAGAAAACTGATGACGTCACTAATGACATTACTTATTAATATATCTTTACAGTTTTTTTGGGCCTTAGATCTCGCCGTGATTCTCATTTATCTCTCACTATTTTCTTGCCTTATCCTCTATCAAATTTCAAAGCCAACATATTCATATCAATTGCTATCTATCTTTCCAAAAGAACTCACGCATAATTAGAATATGTCTATGAAAATTATGAAATTGAATCGTGTTATTTTGAGACTCAAATTTTGATTTCTTTCGTGGCTTGAATTGTGTCGAAATTCAGAGTTTTTATATTTCTACGTTTTTTGTCACTAATCTTTAGAAATTGTTTTAACCCACAATTCTAATCTTTTTCGCGCTATCTATCCTGTTGGACTAAAATGGACTACAATACCCTCCAACTTTAATTAACATAACAAGCAATAAAAATAAACAAACAAGCTTATTAATTTTAACAATAATATTCTAACACCCATATGGATTCTTTTATATGTCTTATGTAATTGTATGTATGCAATAGTGGAGCGAGGAGCTATTGGATGGCTGAGATGGAAGGGTAACACACAGCTAAATTACCTTTTATATATAAACTTTTTTTTTCTTTTTATAAGCTAAATTTTTTTTCCAATTTAGGGGGGCCCATTCCCACCATGGCCCCCCTTTAGCTATGCCATTGTATATATGCATATCATGTTGATACATTAGTCACATGACATGCATACATGAGAAATATATGTGTCATAAGAGCACTTATATAGGGCGTGGGAAAATTTTTTATAGATATTGATTTTTTTTTTTTTGCTTTGATATTTATTTGACTCGAATTTTTTTAAAAAGCAACCAAATAATGCTATTACTGGGTTTTTATTTATTTTTAATCAACTAAAATTTTCAATTAGCAATTAAAGGGTATTATAATCGTTTTCAGTTAAAAAGGGTAGAAACTACCAAAAAAATGAGAATTGAGGGTAAAAAATCAGCTTCTAAAGGTTAGGGACGAAAAACGTAGAAATACAAAAGGTTAGTGGTAGATAGTGTCAATTTGCCTTTTGTATTTTATATTCCCATTTTGCGGGTGATCATTTGCAGACCTCATCATTTCAAATATACATATCTATTGTTAAAAAATAGTGTACTAATTATTGGTACATTGTTACTGTATTTATTTTTTATGTAAATTTGATAGTAACTAACTACTCAAATTTTTATATTATTACTGTCTTATCCCCGTGTAACGCACGGGTGAGAATTCTAGTTAATTATAATGAGAATCAATCACCTTTTACAGCTTCCTATTTATATCCTACATACTGATCCATCCAACATCTTTGTTGTAATTATCTGGCCTTGCTTAGCAATGAGCCGAGTTGAAGAACTCCAAGTAAAAGGTGATTGAT